>JAPTHA010000027.1:3704941-3720898 GCA_029814585.1 Gymnapogon annona
GTGTGTGTGTGTGTGTGTGTGTGTGTGTGTGTGTGTGTGTGTGTGTGTGTGTGTGTGTGTGTGTGTGTGTATTGAATAAGGCGTGAGCAAATGTTGCAGTGAAACTCCACAAGAACCACTAAAAAACAGGTTTAAAACACAAAGGCAGACAATTTGTGGGAAAAATGCAGCTTTGGCCTTAAAAAAAAGGCCATTCATAAATGTTGCAATGATAGCGGTCTGTAAGCATAACCAGATGTGTTAAGAAAATATGAATAATTTGCTTTTGCACTGTGCCCTTGCTATTTTTAGAAGACTGTGCGTTCCTGGGGTTAATGGTAGCGTCATTAAAGGAGTCCGGTCACTGCTTTGCTTGTGGGCTAATCCTGTTTCCTGCTTCACTAACCTCTCGTGTCAAGGGGGACAAAGAGTGTCATCTGAGGTCAGGAAGCATTCAGCCAAACAATAATCACAAACTGATATGTTTCTTAAAACAATGCACCGGTCTGTTTGCTTTAGTCCTTTCCCAAGCATTTACAATTTTTTAACATTTCTCTTCAGTTTGTTTACAAAGTGCATAGCGTTTGTCCATTTCACAGGCTTTTTCCCCCCCTGCATGTGGTTTACCTGTGTGTATGCACTGAACACATGGCTCTGAACTTCATCCATCGAGTCCATCCCATATGCCACAGTTCCGAGATGGAGCCTCCTGAACACCATTTCATTTTGGGTAAGAGTTCCTAAAAGGACAATAAAGCTTAATTGCTGAAACAATGGCAATGTGTTAATGCGAGTCGTTCCTGCTCCGTGTGTTAAATATGACAGCACTTCAACAGCGCACATTAAGAAACCGTGATTTAGACTTTGTTCGACTGAAGCAGCAAAGCGCTTTTTTTTTCATGGCCTGGTGTTAAATTTCAGATTCGGGCCCTGTCACAGCTTGGGATCTATAAACATTAACCAGTTATTTAAAACAGAAGATGTATGTCACATATGGTAATTGTAAAGAAATGAATTGGTGAGAAAACCAGAAGCCTTTCCTTCAAGACTGCACATAACCTCTATAATCTCACACTCACTTTAAAAGCATTTTCCGCCAGTATATCAAAAAGACCTGAGGGGCCTCGCTCGTACATTAACCTGACCCGCACACCCCACCGGCCTTATCACACTCTGAATGGGGAAATGGCCGATCAGTTTATTGGGCATGAGGGCTGTAAATCTGATGGGTAACACCTCGTGCCTAAGGAAGTGCACTGGTGGAGGTGTCGGATTAGAGACTTTGGGCTCTTTTATGATTTATGGGTCCAATAAGTAGCATGTCTACAGAAGCAGAAACCACACCACACGACAAACCACCCCCAGGGAAGGTAATGGCTTAACTCTGTCCTAATGGATGCTTCCTTTGCAAATCCTAAACACTCGAAGGTCTCGTATAAGCTTGTTTTCCTGCATGTAGCGCTATTTTCCAGCATAATCTCTGACGTTCTAACCTGTTTTGTCGGTCAGAAGGTAGGAAATACGTCCAAGCTGTTCAGGAATGGTGCTCGCCCGAACCACTGTCCCGGGGATTTTGGAGTCCTTCTTGATCATCCAACTGAAAACCATCTTGCCCATATCTAGATTGACTCGCAAACTGCAAAAATAAAGGAAAGGAAGTACATTTGCTGATGTGACATATTAGTGCAATCTATGTAACCCTTTGGTCTAGTAAAATACTCCCCACCAGTGAACTGTACAGTCTTCTTTTAAGATTAATATTGATCTTTTTCAATGTCTCTATTTCTTTGGGGGCTTTGTGTTGCACTTTTCCTGTTATTGCAGTGCAGAGGGAGCTGGCATTTTAAACATTCTGTTAATAAAGAATTCTGATAGCGATTGTATATGCAATGCCAAGTTGCAGACATGTTCACAACAGACGCACCTGATGGGCACAATGTGAGAGAGGAGCAACAGGAAACGCAAGATCTGAAGATACCAACGGCCGGCAAAGTGTTGGAGTGCCACCATGACCAGTGACACCACCACCAGGGCCCCAAACAGGATCTTAGTCAAACAGTTTACTTCCAAGTCAAACAATCCGACCTGTCATGAGCAAAAGAGAAAAAAAAAGAGAAAAGAATGTGCATAGTCTTAATAAATACATGGAAATAAAGTTCTGCAGCTAAATAAAACATAGAACATAACACAATAGATGACGAAGTGCAGATTTTTTTTTTTGCAGGTCTGGTTCACACTACTGTACCTTATTCCTTGGGTTGGAGGTGTTCATGACACTGCGCAGTTCCTTGCCTGTGTAAATCACAACCCCCACCACTGTGCCTAGAGTGAGTGAGAGGAGAAAAAAAAAAGCTGGTTGAGACTGATATAATAAAAGAGACAACATGAAACACAGAACGTCAAGACGATGTTTCCCAGACATATAATCATGACGTGAATAGACTTCTTCGATGAAAAATGTCATTTGAGATATGTGATCCAGATTTCCGATTGCTTAATGGATAACACACGTGGAAGAGCGTTAACGTGTATTCCATCTAATACGGACGATAAAGTCTTCCCTGGTCATTATCATGAGCTGTCCATAAATAATCTAAATATCGGCCTGTCTCATCGTTTTCCTCCGTGCATTCGGTTTTACCATTCGCTGCATCCTCTGTTACAAAGGCAGCAAAAGGTCCATCACGTCTTTGTAAGAAACACTGAATCATAGGTGCAATATTTACCAGAGGCTACAACGGTGCTAGCCCACAACGTGTTCTCGATGCTGAGGCTTTCATTAACCGGTGGGTCTCCGTCTTCCTGCAACAGTTAAACAAACATACCAACACACAGAATGATAACCTTACAGAAAGCAAATAAGCGCTATCATAAACAAACAGGCTTCACCAACAAGGCTACATATTCGAGTTACGGTGCGAGCCAGAGGGCCTCCACTTACCCTGGTGAAGGTTCCAATAAAATTATGGATATCGATGTTGGGTTCTTCTGCATAAACATATGATCTGATCTGAAGAAGATCCTGCAAAGCAAATAGAACAACACAGCATCACTGACATTTCAATTATTTCATAATTGGACAAGATCTAATACAAGTCACACGGACAAGTTTACTTATGGACTGAGTGTACTCATTTTGCAGACCCAAAACTACTTACAATACATGATCTATGATACATAATCTATAACTTGATGGAAACAAGCAGCTAGGTATCAATAAGACTCAAATGCATCACATCCTTTAATATATACATCGCTTAAGCACAATAAACATTTGCATGATGATTAAATTGTTGTTAACCTAAAACTGCACATGTTGCATTTACAAAATGAACACTAGTCTACAAATATTCATTGTGTCTTTCCTTTTTAATAGAATTTTTTGGGTTCTTTTATATCAGACACAAAGGTAAGTTCGTTTTACCTTACCTTTCATGTTCAGGTAAAATGAACTTACCTTTGTGATTTATGTCTTTATTAACACTGACAATGGGAAAAGTTAGAATCTCTTTTGACTTTGTTGCGCTATTACAAACATGTTTCCATACCGGATTAGACATCAAGTTTGCAGTATATGAATGTATTATGAAAGGTTTTTTCAGCTAAATACAAATACATGGATCAAATACAAAACGTTCCAACTATTTTATTGTTTAGACACTTCTGTACCTGCATTGAAGCTTTGACCTCTTAGTCATGAAACTCACTGATGATCAGACCACCCTGCACTCTAGTTAAAAAGACTTGTCTGACCAAATGAAAGACTTGCCTCTCTTAACCCATTGTTAAGATGTGCAATTACGGTTGTGTTCATCAAAGCTCTGCCAGTAATTGCACAAAAAGAGGCAATTCAAAAGTGTAACAGCAGTGTCGCAACGTACAATTTTCTCCTGCATCCCTGCTACCTTTCCATCTGTATTTTATGACTCACAGCTGCAGTTGGCAGTCTCTGTGTGCAAGCCACTGGGAGGCGTAGTTTCCAGTCCGTCTCTCCGTCCAGCTGGTCAGTCCGCAGGAAACAGGAGCCTAAGAAGGACAGGACGAGAGCTGCTACTGATGCCAAATGGAAATACATTTACCCATAGAGGGCATTAATGGATTGGCTTTAAAGACGGAACAAACCATGATTATTGCTCTTAATGACTGCTCCATTCATACTTTATTGCATACTGAAGGCGACTATCAAATGTTTCATTAAATAATTTAAAAATAACACACATTTGGAGGCACTCGTAATGGATGGTCCTGTCTGTGAAGGGGACCAAGCAGGATATATTGTAATTGTGGGTTTCACGTTGGGATAAAAGTGCATGCTTCCACCAAAGACCCTCCCCCACCCAGCTTGCATGTGTCATCCTGCCCAAAACTCCCAGCCCTGGCCTCGGCCCTTCATAATTGACCTAATGGCCTCCACATGGAAGAGAGATAACCAAGCACTATTTCCAGTAAAACAAAGCTGGTGTTTTTCCTTCTTTGACAGGAAGATGCAATGACAACAACAAGCATCTAGGTTCCTTTACAGGTTGTTATTTTGAATAGCCTTGTATGTATTTTGTATATGTGCAAATAAACAGTCCGATGACATTTACCAAGTTCGTATTATCATTGACTAATCTTGTCTTAATCCATATTTGATTATTCGGATGAGCCATCCTCTTTCGCGGCGTTCACTAATTCTTTGCATTGGATTTTAGCGTCTCTTGATTTTCCTTTTCGTTATCTTCTCATTTGAAAGACAAAATTAGTCTGAGTGCATGTCATAAGCAGAGATAAGGAGAGAAGAGTGTTTTGGCCGCAGCGTCCACGCAGCTCCATACAACTCTACACTTTGACTGATAATTTAGTACTAGTCCCAATCACAATTTAGACATAGTTGGGCTTCCTGTCCTGGCTCAAGGCTAATCCCTGCACCTCAGCGCCTTTTTAAACAAGTCATTTCCCCAGCTAGCAAGCCTGTTGTGGAGATCTGGATGAATGACCAGCAGATGTTTACCATTTCTTTCAGAGGTCCTTAAAAAGATCATGTCAGCAGGAACACGCTGGTTCTACAAAGAAAGGCAGAAAGAAAAACACGACATCAACATCACTTCCTGATCCTGGACTTTTTCCCTCCTCTGCTTTTTAACTAGAGTAAACCAAGCCTTGTGGCGTTTCATGTGCCACATTACCTACCGCCAGTCAGTCAAAATAATAAGCCCTCCAGCAAATCATCCTGTCGTGGCCTGAACGGGACCCTGGCCATACACTCTACACTCTGCCTGACCTGGTCATGCCATGCTATTACTTATATAGAGCTAATGGAAAATATATTTTCAATTTATCAGGGCAGCTTTCCAAAATTACCTAGAATAATATTAAATGAGCACTGGGAAATTTCTGAATAATTTATTCAAAGAAATTCTGAGGTATTTTCTGTTGTGTTCATCGTTTCGACTTAGTGGGTCGGTTAAACACGTCTTTTAACTGTATAACACACAACATAAATCTCTCAGTCTTTAGTAAAATGTTTAAGACAACACGTGTGACCTTTCTTTCAGCTGTGTTGAGATGAGTGATTCAGATGGAAGCCCTCAGCTGGAAACTGAAGACAGCAGCCACTTCTCATATTTCGTGTACAAAGACCACAGCAAACCCACTATTTCCATGAGAAAAGCCACACCACAGGTTCTCGCTAAGTGGGACTATGCAATTGGAATTGAAGATGGGGAAAAAAAAACCCATCAATAAACAGTACTTAACTAAATTTGTGTTTAAGATCTAATTAAAGGGCATTTTAAGTTCGCATCTATCGGTGCGAGCATAGAGTTTGACAGGCTGAATCTCTCAATTGATCACAAAATTACAAAATCTTTACTAACTCCTTTCAGCTCGGCCAAAAGTCAAGCATAAAAGAATAACCTTATTATTTGCCGTCATAAAAAGGGTAACTTGACAATCTTTACAAGCAAAAACCGCTTGCAGATATAACAAAGCACAAACCTTTTCTACAATTATGAGGTCTCCGACTTGAATGCCGCTGCTTTTAACCTTCACTGTACCTGAAATATACAAAAAAATTAACTTACAATAATAAAGTGTTGAATATATCATGAAACACATTCAAGTAACTTGGAGCTGAAAAGCATCCAAATAAACCTCTCCATGTCACACACTAACAAGAGTGTGTTCTTGAACCAAATGTGGCCTCAGAGAGTGTGAACAAATGTCAGCTGTTGCTCTGCCCAGTTCAGTAGCCCCTCTAGTGAATTTGTAGTAGTTTTCCACACAGATTTGAAAGAATGCATAAAGAATGCTGGGGGAGTTGAGCCTTTTCTCTCATTCCATTAGGAATGAACGGGGAAAATTGTTTGGAGGAGATCGCTGACCCTTAACCCCTGCCGTGACCTCTGGGCTTTGCATATGTAAGACATTAAAGCACATTAATATTGCAGTGCGTTAGTTTCATAGGAACCATTTGTTCTCTAAATTTGTTCTGCTTGGCTAAGAAATGTCAGATTTTAGAGGATTGCATTTCAGTGACAATTTAGAACACTGCAGGTGGAGACTAAAAAAAAATACTTCCATGTGTCAAACACACATCAAAATGAAAAGCTGCCAGGTTTTGATTTCTAATAAAAAGTGTTGTGCAGATGTCTCGTTCACATTTGTGGCTTGACAAAAACAACTCCGGTCAGGTTTGTCTACACTTACAAACAACATGCCAAGTTCTGACACCATAAAATTTCTACAAACCGCAGATATGCACAGGGGCCACTGTCGTGGAGGCAACCAGTCATTGTGTTTATGGGTAAAACAAGCTGCCACATCAAAGCCCCAAAGTGATGGAAACCACAAGAGGTCTCCTGTGTTTTATTGCTGGTAGCACTTTATACTAAGGCCTCTTATGTACACTTTTACATCTCTGCTTTGAATTACCCACCATTTCCCTTAGCCCCAATAAGCTTTAATAGGACCAACCTCCTACAGTTAATAGAGGCTGATGGTGAAAAATAAGTAACAAGGTTTAGATATTAACTAAATACAGCAGAAGTATCTATTGCTCACCTCTCGTTGAAAGCTTGCTGTAAGTCTGAGAGTTTACTTCTTTGTCTCGTATGTAGCATCTTATCTCTTCAACTGCTTCTCTTGTAATTGTAATAAGCAAAACAACACCCTGTAGAGAAAAGTGTCAAAGTGAAGCTATGTTAGGTAAAAATGAAACCAAAATGGTTCATCACAAATTTTAACACATGATCGAATGAGTTGACAACAATAATAGGGATGAGCCTTTTTAAAAGCCCACATACCAGAGGGACCCAGTAGGTGTAGAGTGCTCCTAAGCGAAGCTCATTGACAAACTGAGAGCAGGCCAGAAGCAAGAAGTACAAGTTGAAGAAGTACTTGAACTGATTGAAAAGCACCTGTGAACACAAAAAAAACACATTTCAGATGCTGCGGGGGTGGGTAAAAAAATCCAATAAATTACATTTGTTGCGGTTTTGCATTCTCAAAATTGTGAAAATAAGTCTAAATCACAAAATTTAAAGATTCCTTGAGAGATTTCATGTAACAAAAACAACTTACATTTTTGTAATATATCAATTATAACAATGTTTCTCCAGTCAGATTTAATACTGTCTGCGTTAATGTCTCACATAAACTACTATACACTTTAATGACGTAAATGCTGGATTTTAATTTTAACAAAAATTTGAATATACTCTATCTACACTGCTCATCTTGTTGTGTTTTGTATACCATTTATCATACATTTATACCAGCATGTCTTTGAAATTTCCTTCAGGCATGACACGAAGCTGTTGAGAAACATCGACACAAGACACAAGTCTATTGAGCAAAATAACTCATGTACCAAGAGCTACTAAAACTAAAGGTTCCTTTCATCAAACAACCAAGTAGATATTCTTGCAGTGTCTTTCAGTGTTCCTAAAATCAACACCAACACTACAACTTTGCCCAATTTAATTACCACCACAGTGTAAAATTACTACAAAGGAAAGCCTGTGTGCTCACTTTACTACTCTGTCATTTCACAAGAGGAGAGTAAGACACCAGAAACTCTGCACAAAACCATAAAGGTAAGAATATATTTCAGTACTTCTTGACATGAACCAAAGTAAATAACGAACATAATTATTTGCATTGCAAATATGCTTTGCTCCTGTCCTTTGCTTTCCAAACAAATGTAAGGTACTTTTAATGTCCGACTTCATAGACAAAAAAGTCATAAGTTCTTAAGACAACTAGATGTCTGGAAAACAAATGCATATGTAAATCAGGGCTGGAAAATGCGAGAGTCAAAAGCACACAGCTTAGTGACTGCTGCCCATATTGTCACGGGTACAAAATCTCAAATCCATGTCAGATCTTTCACCGCAGTTCTAAGGATGCAAAATAAGATCTGGTGCCAGGGGACTGTGGAGCCGGATGAGCCTTGTGTGGGATATGTTGCTCTTGTTATTAATTGAAGATCATTAGAAAACAAAAATATCCACCAGTCTTTAAGGAGCTGTTTTGAAATGGTGAAATACACCTTTAAATACTGTATGTGACTTGACCTTAGGTATCAAACAAACCCTCACTACCAAATCCAGTGTATTGAAAATATTCCCCAAACTAACTTTTTTCTGTAAAAATATATCCAGCATCCTTGGAACATTATAGGAACATAAGCAACCATAGACTAGAATATGTATAGGTTAAACTACTGAGACGTTACCCTCAACCTCTTTTGTGAACCTTTCCAATCTTCTAATGTCCAACTTTAATTATTTAAGACGTTGGAAGACTACGTGTACAAGATGACTGTCTGACAACCACATCCTCATTATTATGAATTTATGAAAGTGTCCAGCAAAGTGACAGAGACTTGAGTCCATTGTAAGCGAGGTAAGTGGTAGAGCAGTTGGGGTTAAAAGGTGAGAGGATCTTAGGGTAACCTTTGACTGACACTAACCGCAGGCAGGAAGGTGAAGAAGTTGTATTTCTGGTTGTTAATGACGTTCCGGGGGTACCTCTGCTCCCTCTTTTCTGGGTGGCCAAGCCACACTGTGCGGGGACGGAAGTCACCCATGCCACAGCATCTTGACCATGGGCAGCACCTGAAACAGAGGATGAGAATGTAAAGATACTGACAGCATTCTGAAGATTAACATTTACTTAGAAAATATGACCTTGTTTATCCCACCATGGGCAAATTTCGCAGTTAACAGCAGAAACATGCAACACGCAAATGCAGAGAAAAACCTCAGGTAGATAAAAATAAGAAATTTTGTATTCATATAAAGATTTCTAGATTTTGAATTTCAAATGAAATCTAAAACATTATGTATTATTATTATGAAGTTTTATAAAGACACATAGGAAATGGAAACTGAACATTAAGAATATGAATCACAATAAGAGGTTTTCTGAATAAAGTTCTATTCCATTCTATTCTTACAGGTTGTGATATCCGGCCCCAGCTTACAATCAGCTGTGATACACAGACTGAAACCTTCTCTGATACAGATGGATGCTCCAAAGCAAAGTCCAACATTTCAGTTCAAAAGGAGAAACATTACGACTTCTAAGCACCATAAAAGAAGTTAAAGATTTTTGCATGTGTGCACACATTGGAAAGATTACCTTTTAGTAGAATGTGTGGATAGAGTGAATATTCTGTTTTATTACACATGTAAGCAACTTACTAGGAATTTTGCCTTTATCAGAAATGTGCAAAAACTCAAATATTCTATGTAAACAGCAAGTGTTGCATTGCATGCTTTAAAATACCAGTAGTTCATTCATTTCATCTCACATCTCTATGTTAATGTGTAGCTAGGTGTAACTATAAACCCACACAACAGACAAGGCTGGGACTAATATAGTCTGGACTGTTTGGACTGAAAAAAAAATTATGTTATCTGGGGAAAAATAGCCACTCCCAACCCAAATAACACATTCCATGGCTATTCCGAGAGTGTAGTGACAATGTCATTAATAACTGAAATACTGTGCAGGTTATAAAACAGACAATAAACAAAAATATATACACAATGTAAGAAATACAGAGCATCCTACAACTATAAAATGGTATTCTTGTTTGTGTGAAGGCAGGGAATAACTGGTAAATTTCTCACAGTTGACTCATTCTTCCTAAATGTCATTACTAAGGTGGACCAAATAAACTGTATTTACAGTTCAACGGCTGTTTGCCAAGCCTGATTTCTACTGCTACTCTTCTCCAGCAGTCAGTTCTTCAAGCCAAATTGTGCTTAATCAGCAGAGGATGGTGAGATATCAAACATTTTCGCAAAATCTTGTTCTCCTGCCTTTCGCAGTTCTGGAACAAATCAAACCTGTAATAAGTACCGCACAGGATGTAAAACCACTCTTTATGTAGTTCCTATATGCCGGAAAACCCTTCAGAGATGACCAACAGACTGGATAACAACACTATGCTTTATGGATTTTTTTTTGTAAAAAATATCCAATGATATCATGAATAAAATGTGGATTTGTATAAAGGTAAAGACCTACATTTTCTGCATCCAAGCATCTATTTCACTGCTACTGATTGTTGTACAGGTTTCATCACCGGATGTGACGTCACCGGACTGCATTCAAGCACTGTCTGTTTATCATTCGTGCTTTGTGTACAGTACATGTTTCTCCATCATTTAAAAAAAAAGCTCTGCCTTTTACTACACAAACAACCCTTGAGGCATCGTTTTAGGGTACAGAACTCTTAGTTGTGTCTATAGTCAGTCAGGGTTTTGCTTTGTTGTATTAAACAAAATGAACACGAGAGCCACCAGTGCAAATATTGACATGGGCGTCAGTGCACTTGCTGCAACTGGACCCCGGAACAAGGATGTCAATAAAAGCTAAAGCTAGCGGCAGTGATATTAGCCGAATATATTGTTAGCATGTGTGTATCACTTGTTTTAACATCCTATTTCAGATTTTAGGGGTTATTATTATTTTTTTCCCTGAACCCCGAAATAAGTTATAGGTCAATGCCGAAACAAATAAATGGTAACAAGGACATGGACACAAGCAACAGCCGAGTAGCGGTACATGATGAGGTGTTAGCTTTAGCATGGATGGTTTGTACGCGGGTTTCATGACCTTACCCATTTCTGTTTTTACTGTCGTGTCTTTTCGGCCGTCTGACGGGCTGGAGGGGGATGTTGTCGGTCATTCCTGCGGCCCCTGGTACAGACGGTGGACGCGGTAGGCAGGCAGACAGCCCGGCTGTAGCGGTTCTGGGCGGAGGCTCCGGAGCTGCCTCATAGACACACACACACTGACAGCAGAGAGAGACGCACTGGCACCGACACTAGCACATCACACACATAAACACACACGCACTCATGCACACACAAACTGCACACAACAAATCAAATATGACAAAAAACAAAGTGGACCCTACCTGTACCTTCAGATGTTTTCATTTCACAATTTAGACCTTTGTTTTTATTTTTTTATTGTATGTCTTACTGTGATTTTTTTTAAAAATCTGTTTTATATGCATTGGTCTTAATATTTTAATGGTGTCTTGATTTTATCTTATACCATGCATGGCTCATTGATGGATGATGCTTTTCTAGAGATCAACTTTTAAATACTTAAAAATAAGGATATATTTGGCCATCGATCAAACCTTTGGGATGTATTGTACACATGCATTCATACAAAAACCCACATTAAGAGGATTTTAGTGTTTTTAAAGGAAGAATTAATGGGACATGGCCTTAAAAAGTCATTTGGGGTGACTGTAATTTATCTTAAAATTAATATATCTCTTTATCATTCCTAATCGTTTAACCAGTGATGATGACGACGATGATGATGATGATGATGATGATGATGATGATGATTTCTTTTGGCTCATCAGTAGTTAAATAAACTGTTTGAGGACAGGCTTGTGTGCATTTTCATTTTGTGTCCTCCATGATTTTATACATTTATTCTATAATGACAGTGTCTCCCTTGTTATGCAGTTTCAATACCAATTTTTAGTTAAAAACCAATAATTGATTTAAATAAGTGATTTAAAATGGTTACAGATAGTGCCCACATAACCATAGTATATTGTTATATTAATCAATCAATCAATCAATCAAATTTTATTTATATAGCCCTTAATCACCAAAGGGTCTCAAAGGGCTTCACATGCCCACAGATGACGACATCCCCTGGTATAATCCCCCTCCCCTCTACTATTACATAGTACATATTGGAGCCAAAACCGATGGATATTGTGTTTTGAATTTAGTCCAATTATTATGAGTATTGGTCACCACACATGATGTTTTGACTCTTTAATGCAAAAAATGACCAATAATTAAAATGTTTGGAGCAATTTCAGTGGCCCTGTATATAAGGACGGTAAATGACATATGTTATCTTTTTTTGGATTTTTTCAATGGAAAAAAAATTCAAACAGAAAAAATAAGTCAATTTTTGTATCTTTTCATATCTTTATACTGATATGGAGCATATGTACAGAAAAAAAAAGTATTCGGATTATGTTGTGTAGTAATTTTGTCATTTGAGGTAGTCTATAAAAGGACTGTAGAAATAAATATGACTTGACATC
Organism: Gymnapogon annona; assembly: GCA_029814585.1. NCBI lineage: Eukaryota > Metazoa > Chordata > Actinopteri > Kurtiformes > Apogonidae > Gymnapogon > Gymnapogon annona. The sequence goes on from JAPTHA010000027.1 coordinate 3,717,507, forward strand.
CTGCAATTCTATTTGTGAATTTATATACCGTAGTCTAAATGTTTTTGGGGTTTTTTTTGGTGTGATATCAGTTTTTTTCTCCTATCTTGATACAGGCACATCTTCTTGCACTTTATCTTGACTTAGGGTGAATATTTGTGAAAAATAACTTTTTTCCCTGCAGCTAAATTAGTCACACAGATGGATCATTTTTATGCCATTTGATTTTTTTTTCTTTGAAGACAAATTAATACGACAAAGAGGTGCATAATTTTATCGCTGTAAGTGTTGGTATACTACATACTGTATGTTTTGTGATGGATCTTTCCATCACAGTTTATTATTGGATTGATTAGTGCATCTATACATAATTTTTTAATATAGCACAATGGCCTAATATTACTCAGCAGAAGAGCTGTCAAAAAGACTCCAAGAGATGGAAATTGCATATATGTGAATTATCATTTTTTGGAAGAATATCGACAAACTGTATATGCTGTCTCTGTGAAGGGTTGCTTCTGGTGATGGAATGATAGTGTTGCATCATCAGAATTGTTCTGGAAAAGGCCAGTAGGGATGACCCATATTACAATAGAATAGAGGATGGATATGATGAACGTGCTTCAGCTGTGGATGCAAAAAACACTTCATAGAAGATGCAAAATGGGAAAGGATTCATAGCTACTTGAGCATCAGTAAGACAGAGTTAGGTTTTTCTATGTGGATCGCTTGAAGGTGAAATCATGGAAATTAGGGATTAAGTGCATGCGAAGCAGTCAGGGCTGGGGTTAGGGAATCACTTCCATGACTAAAACAACTTTGTCAAACTCATCCGTGCTGTATGCACAAGTTTTCTCTGACAATGCTGTATGGTTTAAGTTGAGGGGGAAAAAAAAAAACCAAAAACTGAAAAAGTCACCCTGATTTTATTTTTCAAAATCAGAAAACATTTACACGAAGAAAACATTTGAGAAACCCAGAAAAAAAAAAAAGAAAAACAAACATTTACATTGTAAACAGGCCAAACTGGCTCAACATTACTTGAATTGTACAGACACCTTGAAAGCAGTTTTGACATGGTTTGCTAAAGAAAGGCACAACTTGGCAAATGCATATTGGTAAGGAATGTACAGCAGGGGCCTACAAGCAATCTGACCATTCTGAGTTGTGTAAAGTGTCCAGTGATACATTCATTACTGTTCAACTCAGCAGGTTGAAAATGAAAAATCTATCTCTTACTCACGAATGTATCGAACATGTACAGATAACTGCGTTGAGAGCAGAGGGCGTAAAAGACAACTATAATCTAAACGAGGTAGAACTAACCCCCTACCCTCAAGCATTTTCGTGTATTATAAATAAATTAAATTGATGCTACAAAATGATAACCTAAGAAGAAAGTCTGACAATCACTATAACAACTGGTCATTAAAGTCAAACTAAATCCTTCAGGAGGAAAGTTGGAGAGAAAAAAAAAACAAAGTTTGATTTGCCCTTTTCCATTGTTGAGCATTCAACAGGCGGTTATAATGAAATGATAAAATGTAACTCAAAACCTGGAATAAAGTGCAGGTGTAAGAATTTTAATCATACAATAGCCTTCAAAATTCACCTAACTAAACTGACCGAGTAGATTTTAAGTATAATATACGCAGGGGAGGTTGGCTTTTTGTAAACTGAAAATATGAAGCACATGCAATCCTACACAACCCAACATACTAATATACTAATCTACCAGCCACTGTTAACTTTATGGCAGTATCAAAAGAAACATACAGCAAAAAGTACAGTTAGGCACTTGGAAAAATGAAGTCCAACTACCACCAACTACTGTATCTTAGCACTGATCGACCAAATATGAAAGCCAGGTTTTTCTTTTTTTGTTTTGTTTTAACCATCAATATCATGTGAATCTATTCATTGAATGGTTGCACCTTGTTTTAAGACAAGGTGCCGGGACAATCCAGTCTGATCAAAAGGCCGCTTCAAATTTAATCATGTTAATGACATTTACCATGACAAAAAAAAATTGTACAATGTCATAAAACCTATGGCACACGACAGGAAGTAGTCACATATAGACTAAAATATACAGGCGTTTCTCAGCAGTGACGTTTCGATCTTAAAAGTCTCACCCTGAAACAACTTCTCTTGGGTCAGAATCCTTCTCAGTACCAGGGAGACAGTCTGAATTAAAGCAGTTTCAAGTAGTTTCTACATTCAAACTTCTGAATAGACAGTCAAAACAAAAAAAAAGTCAAAAGAAAAAAAATAAAATAAAAAATACCCGCATGTGTGAATATATATGTATGTAAAATAAAATAAACAACTACAGTAGTTATACCAAAGTAAACTAAAATAACACTTGAGAGATGTTCGGATCAAGGAGAGAGCTACAATGAATTTTAGCAACAAAAAAAAAAAAATTTAACCAAACAGTTCAATTATACAAGATTTCTCAATGTTGATTGTACCTCATGTGAAAGGAGACATTCAAAAACAGTTAAGGTGATACATGGATGGGCAGGTCAAGGCCTAATTAACTGCAATTTTCCCCTCCTCCATGAAATGTGGAAACTGTGCTTTGGGCACACTGTCAGAGCTGTTTTTTTCCATTTCAGCCATGGTGGCAGGCAGGCCGGAGTGGGACCCATCCATCTTCATCAGGCCTCCAGTGGATCCAATCAGAGGCCCACCTCCGGGACTCCCAGGAAGTGGGATGCCACCCCCTTGGATGACAGAAATCTCATTGGCCTTCATGGTCAGGCCGCTGCTGAAGGCGGCGGCGTACTGGTTCCACAGAGAAGGGTCGAAGTTCAGCGGTGGAGCAGCCAGTTCTTTTGAGGGCGGCATCATCTCTGGCAACATTTTAGCCTCTGTGCTCATCGCCATCAGAGCCATGGGGTTATCCAAGGACAGGCGCTGGCCTCGGCGTGAGGAGTTGTTCCACATGTGGGTACCGATATGTACCTAAACAGTAAAAAAAAACCCCAAAAAAAACAAAAAGTAAATGTTAATGAGTTTAAACCACCATAATTAAAACTAACTATAACCAGTATTCATAACACTCATGCTTAAAGTAAGATATTGATGAGTACTTTTCATGGACTAAGTAGAGATTGTGGATACAAATGAATATTTAGGAACATCGTTTGACTCCAGGCTCAAGCACGACAAGAACACCATTTTGCCAACAATTTCTCCATCTACTGTGGAAGTTGAATTTTTAATGTTACTAAGGGCACTTTATGTGACTTTTATCGTTCTTCTATTGAAAATCTGTTGATATTTTCTATTATTTGTTGATTATGCTCTATCTGTGAAGGAGAAGAACCGTCTCAGCAGCAATGTCCATGTCTGCTCCGACATCACTGAAGTCATTCTGACTGACTTGAACTCTATCTGGAAGAAAC
>JAPTHA010000027.1:3720998-3737805 GCA_029814585.1 Gymnapogon annona
AAAAAGGAGGACAGACAGATTCCCAAACTCTTTAATTCCTTCAGCCATTAGGCTTCTGTATGCTGAGACGGCTAAATGACAAACACAGGCCAGGCTTTGTGACTGGAGCTGTATTGTGTATTGATTGTATATGTACTTGCATTATATTACCATTTTCTGCTAGCTCTGGTTGCCCATGCCAACCTGTGGCACTGACAGAAGTGGATGTTTGTAGTGTTGTTCGTTTCTGGTGCTTTTTTTGCTGTTGTAACCGTGACTAGAGGCTATAAACTCAAGTACTTCGAGTTGAATTGAGATGACTTACCTTTAGATTTCCCTTAGTGGTGAAAGCTCTGCCGCAGATGTTGCAGGCGAATGGCTTCTCACCCGTGTGTGTCCGCTCGTGGATCTGCAGCGCGCTGGCAGAAGAGAAGTTCTTGCCGCAGACATTGCACACGTGCTGCTTGGCTGATCGCCTCTGTGCGGTGGAGTTGGAGGACGACATGGCTGTTCCCTGAGGCATATGGGAGCTGAACAAGCCCTGAGACCCCAAAGGATTATCTGGAGGCATCTTCATCTCCAGACTGGCCAGACTTGGAGGTATCCTCATGAAAGGCATGTTACTCGGAGCTGCTGAATAAAGAAGGAAATAAAAAAATAAACAAAAAGAAATGTTAGCTTAGATAGAACTGGCAGTCACGTTACACATTCTTCGAATGCTTTGAGAGAACTCACCATAGTCTCCATTGGTGAAAGGCTCTTCCTTAATTGCTTTGGGGGTAAAGCTGCTGGAAGCTGTGAGGTCAAGGGCTCCACTTGACTCGTTACCGTCATGAGGGCCGCAGTCAGAGTCTTGTTTCGGAGCACTGCCAGCATAGTCGTCAGCAACACACTCGGGAGACTCTCTGTTACCCATGCTGTTCATGTTTACAGGCGATGATGAGCGAAATGACATAGCCGAGTCTGAAATGGCAGGGCTGCGGCCATTCTGATACTCCTGCTCTCTAGGAGCCGGCGGAGACTCTTTGGGGGTCCCCTCGCCGTCTGAAGCTGTGCTACTCTGACGTTTCAGCGCCAGAGCGGAGGTGAGGTTCTTCAAAACATCTAGACTGGAAAATGCTGATGGGGCCATTTGCTTCTGCTCCTCAGAGCCGGTGGCAAGCGGTTCAGAGAAATCATCGGCCTTCTGGGAGTTGAGCTCGGACTCTTGCTCCTCGATGCCTGCATCAAAACCGCTGGCGTCCATAGACTTCTCATCTGGGAGAGAAGACTCCATTGCTTCGGCCGCTTCGTACTGGTTTTCTGCCACTGGGGTGTTGGGGATCTGCCCTCCCATGTGCATGCGGATGTGTTGCTGCAGGACCACAGCATTTGTGAACTTCTTCTGGCAGATTGGACACGAGTGTTGCATTTTCAGAGGGGTGTTAGCCCTGTGCACTCCATAATGGGCTTTGAGGTTGCCCTTGGTGGAGAAAGCGCGGCCGCAGATTTTGCACTTGTAAGGCCTCTCACCAGTGTGTGTGCGGTAATGCATTTTGAGCGAACTCTGGCAGCTCAGCACCCTGTGGCAAATCACGCACTCGTTGGGGTCATTTGTTCTCTTCTCCAGACCGTCCACCATCTGCTGAAGCTTTGCCGTTCCAGAGCTTTGTTCCCCAGACAGGCTACTGCCATTCATATGATGCAGCGCTCCGAGGAGATCCTTGGAATCTTTCTGATTGGGATCCAGTGGAGAGGTCTCACTGGTTGACGTGGACGGTCTCTGGGAAAACGGATCACCTGCGAAGCCCTCGAATGTGGTCTTGAATCCAGGTATGGACGACGGGTGGAATCCAGCAGCGGGGTGTCCGAGCATAGGCTTAATGTCAGTCATATTTGATTCGTCCATTGGCACGGACATGCCAAAGGGAATGCCACTACTGGTAGGAATATTGTCAAGGTGCTCTGGCACGGGGTGAGGGTTCATGGTGATGTTGGGATACTTGTCTTTGTGCCTTTGGAAATGTACTTTGAGGTTACCTTTGGTTGTGAAGCGATTCCCACAGATGTTACACTTATAGGGTCTCTCTCCCGTGTGAGAACGCAAGTGTATCTGGAGAGCGCTGTCGTTGCCAAAGGTCTTGCCACAGTATTTGCACTTGTGCTTGTATAATGACTCCCCACTTTTCGATTCTGGCGGGAGGGGCATCATTTTGGTTTTTCCTTTTTTAGAGGCATCACTTCCTGCTTGGATACCATTGAAGGTGCTGGGGAACCCCATGGCCCCGGGTGACTGTGGCAGTAGTGCTGGTAAACGGCTGGCTAAATCTGGAATGCCCTTCAGAAGGTCTGTCTTTGAGGCCACGGTCGCCAGACTTCCAGCTATGGAGGTACCGGCGGGTAGGGGAAGTTTACCTTGCTTCATCGCCTCCACGGAAAGGCTCTGGTTGCCTGTTCTTTTTCCGATGAGGGCAGCTGCAGCAGAGAGCTGTTGGGAGAGATGTGCGCCGAGGGCCTTCAGCGGATCCACAGATGCTCCCAAGGACGACTGGAGACTCTGCGGAGTCATCATGGCTACCTGGATTCTGATCTGTTCAGTGAGCTGGATTTGTTGGAGCTGCTGCTGCTGGAGACACACCAGCTGTTCCAGGATCATTGGGATGGCCTGGAGAGCTTCCTGTGACGCGGTCAGAGGGGTGTTACCCGATACATGCTGAGAGACGGCCACTTTGGTGTCAGCCATGGTTTCAAGGGTGACATTTGAGTCTTGCGGTGAGGTGGTGAAATTCATCTCGGCGACGGCGGATACATCGGACTGGTCTTGATGTCCTGCCTCCTCCGCGTTAATACTGGCCTCTTCTTCCGTCCTTTCCAGCTGGTCTGCGTTAACGTTGGATAGGGAATGGCTACTGGACTGGCCGTCTTCGTGGTCACTGTTGAGACCTTCGGGAGACCCGTGGGAAAAATCCTCCGGCACATCGTTGCCGTCTCCGTCTTTCATAATCACAACCTGCTGACTTTTAGTGCAATTTTTTTCATGTGCAACAAATTCTGCTTCATCAAAGAATTCAGCACAACACTTGGTGCAGACTCTGGTCTCGTCCATTCTGAAACGCTTCATATCATTTCCACATTCCTCAGCTTGATCATCTTGAACAATCCCTATAAAAGAAAAAAAAAACAAGGAGAGAGAGAAGGACAAGTTAAAAATTTATAGTCTTCATATCTGAGCGAAGAAAATATAAAAAATATAGCATTGTAAGATGCCAAATATTGGGTTTTTAAAATTGCTTTTCAATTGTTTAGAACAATGACAGTGCTGGATAATCTATGGTTAATTAGATGCATTCTTTTCCTGTAATTCACTGCACTGACTATAACTTTGCTTTTTGTCCATAAGGCCAGCAGAGGGCAACCATTTACCTTTAATAATACCCAGAACAATGTCCAGGAAGACAAAAGACCCAAAGGCAACACATTACCATGTTTGTAAAATAACTTGCCCAACAACGCACTCAAAATTACACTTTTTAGTGCCTCTTTGAAGCGGTGCATTGTGGGACCAGGTGCACCTCAAAATTTATTTTCAAGCGCAAGTTCCTGCCATAAACACTTTACACCAGTCTGGACCTGGATGCCCCAGATGGTTTTGAAATTTAAAGAAAAAAGAAGTTTCTGGTGAGAAAGACAGACTGGAGAAAACAATGAGCGTGGTAATTTCTTGTATAGCACCATTCAAAAGCATTTTCACAAAGTGTGAAAGCCTGATAGGTGCTCCAAATGTGCATTTTAATTTGTCTTCTAACCCAAAGAAGCCATTTCACAACTTGGTGCATTGTCATATGTTAATGACTTAAAAAAAAAAAAAAAAAAAAAAAAAGGATAGACCACCTGTTTGCATTTGCCTGAGGAAACTGTTAAGACTTGTTAATTGCTCACCAGGAGGCAATGAAGAGGTGTCATAAGTTTCATTCATTCATCCATGAGAAACTGCAAAAAAATAGTTGCATAATCAGAAAGACACTTTTTTTTCCTCTCTCTCTCTCTCTCTCTCTCTCTCTCTCTCTCTCTCTCTCTTCTCCCCTGTGGGTTTTTTTTCTCCTCAGGGAAATTTAGTTGTTGTAGTCGATTGAGTTGGATTTGAACAGTAAAAATAAATAAATCACCTAGTCTCATTTTTTTTTAAGACCTCAAGAGTTAAAAGCTGCTTATCAGTGAGTAAGTAATATGGGTCGGCAACGCATTACTTTGCCACTTGACGGCGCATGACCTGATCACCTTTAGTGCGGTACATGACACGAGGTCAGACTCAAACATTCAATTCCTGGGTGTAAGAATGTTATCGATCCGTCAAATGGAAAAGAGTTTCCGACACAAATCACAAAGTCTTAACTGGTTCGGGAAGGGGGAAATACGTCGTGTTATAATATTTCATGTAAGTGAGGGGGGGGGGATTATTATTCTTATAAAGAAAGAAAAAAAAAAGGTGAGGTCGAAGGCTGCACTATGGCAACACCAAAACGCACCCCCACCCAGTCTCCACAAAAAGGCCACTGCTCCATCCCCCACCTCTCCACATATGTACGAAAGGAAACAGTCATGCATTAAACTGGGGGATTTATTGCCTTTAGGTCAGCTTACTCCGGACTCACATTTCATACAGTTTTCGTGTACCTTTTGTTTTAAACTTTCAATGGGTGCAACTTGAAAACTATATTCCACCAATACGAACCACTAAAAACTTCACCCAAAAAAAAAAGTACAGTACAAAAAAAAAAATTAAAGTAGCGCAACATATATTTAATATTGATAAACCGACAACCCCATTGATAAAAGGTTGCGTCCATATCGACTATATCGAGTATTTGTTTAAGTTGACGCGTAATGGTACAAATGTATGAATGAAAACTTGATGTAAATGCTTCTCGTGTGCCATTTTGCCACGTTATATCTTACAAAGTTCACATTGCATTAACGAGAGGTGCGGAGGATTTGAAGAAATAAAAGATAAAAGTTGCATTGTAACCCATATAAAGTTAGAAGACACTTTACAATCATCGGTATTACTCACTGAAACCATGCGTAAAAAAGGTTTATGGGTGAAATCATTTTGAAAAGGTAGTATGGGTTACACTGTACGTTTCTTTTTTAAAGAAAATCGCCAAAAATGACTTTTTTTTTTTTTTTAACAAAAATCGTCGGGGTTTCAGAGTGTGTGTCTTCGTTCGGAGAAAAGTCATTCCGAGTCGAGCACCTGTACTTTATTACAAAATGAATCGCCATTTCGGATCGAGTCTGACTGCATCGATAAAAGAAAAAAAAAACTGGTTCAATCCAAAAGCAGCAGCAACAGGTCAAAGTGCGAAGCGAACAATGTGAAGTCAAACCCAAAAAGTTTGGCTGATAAATGTGTCGGCAGATTTTTTTTTTTTCGCATTGCACAGCGAGAAACTACGGGCTTACGTTTTCAACTCATTTCGCAAGTCTTTTAACTTTTTTTTTTTTTGCTTCTTTCTTTCTTTCCTTTTTTTTCCCCCACCACCAGTGCGTAAAACTTACCATTTTCTGCCGATCCGGGTTCGTCGGAGTTGATGTGCTGTGGTTTGGATTGCTTGCGCCTCGACATGGTGCAACCATCAGGAGCAGAAAGAGTTCCAAACCAAATTTCCTCCTCTTCTTCTTCTTCTTCTTCTTCTTCTTCTTCTTCTTCCACACGCACACACACACATACACAAAAAAAAAATTCTTCAGCTCGGAAAATTAGCTCCTCAAGTAGAAATGCGCATGTCAGCGTAATTATTATTATCAATAATGCATTGCGATTTATCACGGTCCTCTGACAGCTGATTGGCTCCAGTCCAAGTGCTCACACATTATTCAAATGCGCTCGCTATTGATGAGAGGAGCGCAGCGCCGGGAGGGGGCGGGAGGAGGCCTGCGAGTGGATGGAGCGCAGGATGGAGGCAGGGTCAATAACACCCAACTCATCGCGCTTTTCCTTGTTCATGAAAAAAAAAAAAAAGAAAGGAAAGAAAAAAGAAGAAAAAAAAACATATACACGTAGGCATTGTCACCGAACCTCATATAGAATCCCCACTAACTTCTTATTGTGTCCCCTATCATTTAAAACTGCTGATCAATAATACTTGCGTTTCCTCATACGCAACTGTGACTTCTTCTACGTGTCAATTTTGGGTAGAAAAGCATTCAACGTGTCCCAGGAAATGTATTATTACGTTTGACATCTTCTTCCTCTTAGAAGCACATGTGATGCATCTGTTTTAAGGTAAATCTTAATCACACCCTTATATGTTGTGTAGATTTGCTCCTTTTGATTACATTAGTCATACGTTTTAATCTCAGTCACAAGAACTTTCTGTGTCTCATAAAGAAGGCGCACAAACATTCACAAATAAGGAATAAAACACGAAATTATAGTCTATAATTACATTCAACTGGTTAAAAACCCCACTATATAAAAGTTTGTTTCTTTGTCCAAAAGGCACCTTTTAGTAGAAACAGATATTACCTTATGTTCTATTGGCGGTGGACTATTACATATCTTAGTCAATTACAGTGGTAGTGGACATTGTCAACTGTGACTTCTTCTACGTGTCAATTTTGGGTAGAAAACCATTCTTCGTGTCCCAGGAAATTTATTATTACGTTTGACATCTTCTTCCTCTTAGAAGCACATGTGATGCATCTGTTTTAAGGTAAATCTTAATCACACCCTTATATGGTGTAGATGTTTTGTGCACATTGTGTAGATTTGCTCCTTTTAATTACTTTAATCATACGTTTTAATCTCAGTCACAAGAACTTTCTCTGTCTCATAAAGAAAGCACACAAACATTCACAAATAAGGAATAAAACACGAAATTATAGTCTATAATTACATTCAACTGGTTAAAAACCCCACTATATAAAAGTTTGTTTCTTTGTCCAAAAGGCACCTTTTAGTAGAAACAGATATTACCTTATGTTCTATTGGCGGTGGACTATTACATATCTTAGTCAATTACAGTGGTAGTGGACATTGTCACCGAACCTCATATAGAATCCCCACTAACTTCTTATTGTGTCCCCTATCATTTAAAACTGCTGATCAATAATACTTGCGTTTCCTCATACGCAACTGTGACTTCTTCTACGTTCAATTTTGGGTAGAAAACCATTCTACGTGTCCCAGGAAATGTATTATTACGTTTGACATCTTCTTCCTCTTACATTCCCGCGAAGCACATGTGATGCATCTGTTTTAAGGTAAATCTTAATTACACCTTTATATGTTGTAGATGTGTTGTGTAGATTTGCTCCTTTTAATTACATTAGTCATACGTTTTAATCTCAGTCACAAGAATTTTCTGTGTCTCATAAAGAAAGCACACAAACATTCTCAAATAAGGAATAAAACACAAAATTATAGCCTAAATGCAACTGTGACTTCATCTACGTATCAATTTTGGGTAGAATATCATTCTACATTGTCCCAGGAACTCTTATATTACATTTGACATCTTCTTCCTCTTATACTCCTGCAAAGCACGTGTGATGCATCTGTTCTAAGATAAATAATATTCATATTTCAGATGATATGTTGTAGATATTTTGCTCACATTGTATTGATTTGCTCCTTTTAATTACACTGATCATGAGATTTAATCTCAGTCACATGTGGCTCATAAAGAAAGCACATAAACATTCACAAATATGCAATATGCACAAATATGATTATTATATGAGTCAATTACAGTAGTAGTGCATATACTGTATATGATTATTGATTATATATGAAATATGATTATTATATGCTTATTATATGATACATTAATCATAAGTTTTAATCTCAGTCACAAGTAAGAACTTTCTGTGGCTCATAAAGAAAGCACACAAACATTCACAAATAAGGAATAAAAAATGCGAATCATAGCCTAAAATTACATCTAACTGGTTAGAAATACCACTATATAAAAATTTGTTTCTTTGTCTTACGTCATATAGAATCCCAAGTAACTTCTTATTGTCCCCTATCATTGAAAACATCTGATTAGTACTTATATCGACCCATACGCAACTGTGACTTCTTCTACATGTCAATTTTTGGTAGAAAATCATCATTCTATGTGTCTCAGGAAGTTTCTTATTATATTTGACATCTTCTTCCTCTTATGCTTTCTTTATTACTTCTCATTGTCCCCTATCATTTAAAACAGATTATGACTAAAACTTGTATTGCCTCATTAACAAATGTGATTTCTTCTACATGTGATTTTTTTTGGTAGAAAATCATTCAACGTGTCCCAGGAAGTTTATATTGGACATCTTCTTCCTCATGTGCACACTACAAAGCACATGTGATTCATCTGTTTTAAAATAAACCCTAATCATTTTTCAAATGATATGTTGTAGATAATCTGCTCCCATTGTGTAGATTTACTCCTTTTAATTAGATTGAGCATGAGTCTGAATCTCAGTCACATGTGGCGAAAAATAAAGTTATATCTATTAAAAAGAACGCACATAAACACTCGCAAATAGCTTTGTCAACTACAGTAGTAGTAGACATTGTCACCAAACCTCATATAGAATCTCAAGTAACGTCTTATTGTCTCTTATCATTTAAAACAGCTGATTAATAATACTTCTATTTCCTCCTACGCAACTGTGACTTCTTCTACGTGTCACTTTTGTTAAATAATCATTCTATGTGCCCCAGGAAGTTTATTATTATATTTTACATCTTTTCCCCTAGTTGTAAAGCACATGTGGTGCATCTGTTTTGAGGTAAATCATACTCATATTTCCCCTTATATCTTTTAGATATTGTTCTCCCATTGTGTACAATTCCAATGTACCTGTTTGAGCGTTCTTTTAAGCTTGTGCACCTGGCAATACAATTCCATTCCATTCTATGCTACACTATTCTAGATTTGTTCCCTTTTAATTACATTGATCATGAGTTTTAATCTCAGTCACAAGTAAGAACTTTACGTGGCTTATGAAGAAAGCACACAAACATTCACAGGTAAGGCATAAAAAATGTAACCTTACCCTAAATTAGCATTTGATTGGTTAGAAATCATAAAACTTTGTTTCTCTGTCCAAAAAGGCACAATTTAATACAATTATACGTTACTTTACTTTGTGTACATGGTGAAATATTACATATCTTCATCAACGACAGTCGTGTGAATCTTTCGTCATAAAAAGAGTCCACTTTAAATCAGTTTAATCTAAACCTTAATGCTGACGCCTTTTCTTTGTGTTACGATAGGCAGACATAATAATGAGACTAAACAGTGACATGAAGAAATGATGTTATGTAAATTATTGCTCAGTTAGCAGACTTTGAAACATTATAGGAAACAGCACAATACAGACATTTCATACATCAAACGTAGCATAAATAGAGAATATTGTAACGCTCACATGTAACACTTGCTCATAAATCGACGTGTTCTGATGTATATTTATAACTCTAAATGTCTTTTAGTCAGATCTAAGAAAAGCAGGTTAGAAAATAATGAATGTCCACATTTACAATCAGCTGTATCTACTCGAAACATCACACGCCGACAGATTCAATGACAACTCCGGTGAAATTTCTGAGACGGCAATGCAGATGGGATCTCACTCAGTGTATTAGTAGCATTTCCATATAAAACATGCATTGCTGGCTATTTTTACATTCACTAATGGGCACAGGGATTTATTTTTGGAATCTGACATTCCAAAGGCATACAAGTGCTGCAGACACTGGGGGGAGGTTAGATTGGGAGGTTAGATCTGAGTTAGTGAGTGAACAAAAAAAAAAGTGTTTTACAAAGATGCTACTTCTTTAAAGATTTATTTCAGTAAATCGTGCCAAGTAGCAAGAATGGGAAATAATTGTTGCAAGATAAGACATATCTTTTCATGATATATTTGCACACTCAGCAAGCAGGGAAAATCAGAACAAAGTAGAAATAATAGAAAAACAAATAATACACTAACACTATAGGTGGAGGTGAAAACAGGAGTAAGAAAAAAAAAGGGAGTGATCGATGTAATGTCATGAAAATCTGGAAATGTTTTAAAGTTTCAGAGACCCAACAATGTGTAGAAATGTATGAAATAGAGGAAACACCGGATGAGTCATTTTTCGTCCGGTAGCTGTTGATAGACGTTTGAATACTTCTATATGTAAGGAGCAGTGCATTAACTAGTAGAGCACACAACATTAATCACATGAAGCATTATCTGACTGCAAACAACGGCAAATAAATAAATAAAAAGAAGAAGGACATTTTTTCGCTACTTTACTCCGGCCTTTCTTGTCAGCCTTACTCTAAAATGGCTCAGCGTGTGTTATATAACGCACACAGCTGATCGCTGCTGAGACAAAGACGAGCCACTATATTCAGATAAACAAATGCCCTTTACGGGACTGGCTGAAGGTGAAAAAGAGGGGAGTGCTGTCTAGACGGTTTATTGCCCCAATAAGAATCTATACTTGAATACGCTGTTTCTTCCACATTCAATCTAAACAAGTCAAACTGTGCACAGCCATAAAACTGCTGTAGTGGGAACCAAAGGGATATCATCTATAACCTTTGCCCCATTTTAGAAAATAAATCAAACATGTACAGTAAATCTTTATTAATAATAATAATAATAATAATAATAAAAAACAAGCATAAACACTTTCATGAAAGCAGAATCAGAGGAGAAAAAGTGATAGTCGTTAATATAAGGGGAAAAAAAAATCCATTATATTCTATAGAACATATACAGTGTCTTGGAGTTTTTCTTTCAGCTGTTGTTAAAAGCGATAATTATTAAGTATATGGACCTATTGTCATTTTATTTGTATACTCCAATGTCATGTTATGCCACTGAGAAAAAGGAAATAAAAAGTGGTACATTGCAATAAGCACAGAGAACAGGCATAATGGCGTGTCCTTCACCGGGTCATGTGTGTCACCATTGTGGATCTCCGTGGGTCTCAGCTCATAAATGAAGTGTGGCTCAGAAACATCTTCACAACAGTCGCCATGTAGTATTTATTGTATTTTTTTTTCTATATCCTGTCCTTTTCTGATTTTCTTCCTGAGTTTTACAATTCACACCGAGGGAAGTTAAATGGCTGGCCTCAAAAGTGTAAGAGAAAGAGAGAGAGAGAGAGAGAAAGAATGAGAGAGAGAGAGATGTGAAGCCGGTCATAAATGCACTGAGAAATTGCTTTACGGTGACCTTGTAGCGGACAAACAATAACAGCCTTGCTAACACTTGTGGAAGGGGTTGCGCATTCAACATGTGTTTTTTAGTACATAGTAAAAGATGAAAAGCACAGACCTGCCTGGAACTGATGAGCAAATTCACATCATTGTGATAATTGTTTGGTGTTTTTAGGATAATCCTCTTCTTCGGGTGCACCGTCAAAAGACACAGGAAACCATTACTACCTGTCGCCATCCAAAAATCAAACTGTACAACTGCTCGTGAACAACTTAATCAACAATTATTACATATGTATGTAAGTATATGTGAGACATATGTGTGTATATGTGAGATATATGAGTATATGTAAGTATATGTGAGTATGTAGAATAGAATAAAACTTTATTCATATGAGTATATGTGAGATATATGTGAGTATTGGTGAGATATGTGAGAGTATATGTGACATATATGTGAGATATACAGTATGTGAGTATATGTGAGATATATGTGAATATATGTGAGTATATGTCAGATATATGAGAGTATATGAGTATATGTGAGATATATGAGAGTATACATGAGCATATGTGAGATATATGAGAGTATATGAGTATATGTGAGTATATGTGAGATATATGAGAGTATACATGAGCATATGTGAGATATATGAGAGTATATGAGTATATGTGAGTATATGTGAGATATATGAGAGTATACATGAGCATATGTGAGATATATGAGAGTATATGTGAGATTGTGTGAGATATGTATACAATTCAACTTTATTGTTGTACAGAGAGAGTGAAGCCAAGCCGAAGTCAAATTCCTTGTTTGTATGTACAAACCTGGCCAATAAAGCTGATTTTGATTCTGATTCTGATATATGGGGCGGCTGTGGCTTGGTTGGTAGAGGGGGTTGTCCAATGGCTGAAGGATTGGTGGTTCGAATTCTGCCTCTGACTGTTGAAGTGTTCCTGAACCAGACACTGAACCTAATTGCTAAAGAGGAGCCTTGAGAATGTGAGGTCACCGTTAAGTGCTTTGAGTGTCTTAAATGTAGAAAAGTGCTAAATAAATGCAAATATATATGTGAGATATGTTCAATTCAACTTTATTGTCAATGCTGCAGTAAGTACAGGACATTACATTTCTCTCCGACTCTCAATGTAACAGTGAACAGGAAAACCTGAAAGGATAGTAAACATATCCGAATAAAAAACCCAAATATATTAAATAAATAAAAAGTATAAAAGTAAACTAAGATGTGAGTATACTAATATGTATACTCACATTGCATATGTATACTAATATGTATGTGAGTATACATATTAGTATAATAATATGTGGGTCATTGTCATGTCGACACTTTGGGATATCATCTGGGGTGACCGCCCTAAAACTGTGAAAAATACGTTTTTCTCTGCAAATCTATATTTTCGTGATAAATTTGATAGCGACACGTCCTAAAAAGGACACATCACTATCAATATATTTATTTTTCACAGTTTTAGGGCGGTCACCCCAGATGATATCCAAAATTGTCCAGATGACAATGACCCATGCATACTCACATATGAGTTTACTTTTTTATTAGTTTACGAATATGTATACTCACATATATGTGAGTATATGTGAAATATATACACGAGTAAATGTGAGATATATGTGAGTATATGTGAGTAAATATACGCAAGTAAATGTGAGTAAATATACGCGAGTAAATGTGAGATATATGTGAGTATATGTGAGTAAATATAAGTATAAATGTGTATATGTTTTATTTACATTCAGTCTTGTTGTCAAATACATGCATTTTAAAGCCTGTACACTGACTGACACTTTCTAGGACGTTCTTCCCGTCTTCGTTGGACAAGTGACGATGACAATAAAGGCCTCATCTATCTAATATTTAACCGAGTATTTTTTTATGATGAATCAACTGCTATCTCCTCATTTTTATATCTTTTCTACCTTGTTGTCTTTATATTGTCATGGAGCGCTTGCAAAAAAAAAAAAAAAAACATCCTGGGGGATCAATAAAGTAGTCTGATTCTGATTGTCTAGTCTGGTCAGATATTTTGGATTTTACTTTACAGATAAAGCTAAACCCGTTATCTTACGACACTCCCGTTCTTACTCCCGTACCCGTTTATGAACGACGTTACAAATGCCGCTGAAAAAACACAACAAAAGATACTTTTGGCAGGTTGTCACATGACAGTTTCAGATGCCACTTCCAGTCTTGGCGGGCCTTTTAATGCTTGACCAGTTCCTTTGCTGAGGAGTTTTCTTCGTTTGGACTCCATTTCCTGGATCCTGTTTTATTATTTTATCCTCTGTTGGTTTTCTTCAGGTCCCCCTTTAAAACATTTCCTCCCTTGTAGTCATAAATAACACCATTAAACCCTCAACAAAGGACAATGGGGAAACGATTTTTTTTCCTTTTTTTTTTTCATGCAAGACTTAATTCCCATGAAAAGGGTAAGTAATGCTGAGTATAGACGAGCACCAATGAAAACAGTTCAAGTGACCTTTTGTGTTACTCACTCGTGTGTGTGTGTGTGTGTGTGTGTGTGATGTATATTTTTTTGTTTCGTGTCACATCATAAACTTCGCTCATAGGGAATCAACGCACTTTTTTTTTGTTTTTTGTTCCTATGAGGGCACCGTCGGGACTGTACAGTAATCCCGCCCCCCCGCGTCCTTTGTTTTCTGTGATCATACAATCATCCAAAGGTGGCATTATCTAGCATATACAATAATAGAGGTTTACAGCAATTACTATAGTGTATACTGTTTTCATTATTGATCTGCAAACGCCCTTTTCAAATGGGCTCTTTTTTTTTTTTTTTTTTCCCACGAATACATGTATTTAGTCCTTTTGTTTGGTAACATCAGCCTAGAATAAAGACTGAGGGCACTGAGGTGAAATGTGTTGGATGTTTGTCTGCTGTACCAATATTGTTTTTTTTTTTGTTTTTTTTTCCAACCCCATTAAATGTTGGTCTTTTGCGAAGGATCGCACATATGAGTCATTGTCAAGCATAAGCATCGGGCCATATAAGAGTAAAAAAAAAAACAACAACAAAAAATCCTCTGTTAAATATAAGCACTTTTTGCGAGTAAATGAAATCAGGCGGGACACGGAGTCTTGAATAAACAGAAACACTGGCATGTTAAGAGTCAAACTGGAAATGGTTGCGACACCTGGTCGAAACAGGAAGTATAAATGGCTCTGCCTTTAAACCAAAGACGTGTCTCTAAAGATAACAAGATAACTACTCATTTGTCTCACACCATTGAGAGGTTGGGGGCAGGGAGGGAAGGAAATTATGTGCCACAGCATTCCCCAAACAACTTCTGTTCTGGTCATAAATTAGTTTTTTGTGTGTGTTTTTTTTTTTGTTAAATTCAGTTCAAGGTTTTTTTTTTTTCACATTTACTCATATTTTCTCTTTGGTCATATTGTGACTACAGACAAACCCCTTGATTCATTTCTTTTATTGTTGCAGTTAATGGTGATATTAACAGTCCAATATCCTGCTTGGACCTAAGTGTGTGTGTCTGTGTGCGCGTGTGTGGGGTGTGTGTGTGTGTGTGTGTTTCTGGTGCAGGGGCTGGCGGGTGAGGGGAGAGATCAGTGGTCCACACATGGCTGTAATTTAATGGAGAATTGCCCTGTGTGGTTCCTGTGCAGAGGTAAACACAGCAATAGTCAGGCTTTTGTTATTGCATGACTATGACAACTGCCTCCATCAATAAACAATGGAGTGTTAAGGGGACAAGGACTCACTGTATGAAGAGACCCCGCCGTGTCCGCCCCTCACTATCACCGCTTTAATCGGCCACACATTGAAGTGGCGCGTGAATAGATTGGGTAATAATAAGCCCGGTTGAGTTGAAATGACACCCCGACAGCAAATTTAAGATGCTTTTTAGACCATGGGCTTTTTTTTTTCTTTTTCTTTTTTTTTAATGTTAGTAATCAATGCATGCAAAGGAGCCGGAGTTACGTGGCTGGAGAATCTGTGACACAATAAACAAAGAGATAGAAAGAGCTGGGCAGTCACCATCAAGCTGTGAGTCAACAGGGGGCCAATCCTTCAAATCTGAGATGCAATCTGGGCCGGGGTCATAAACATTTACAGGGTGGGAAGTGCTGAGCGGAGGGGCTGCAGGATATCAGTGCTCTCGCCGTTGTAATTAGCTTATGAGAGAAGACTAGTCAGGGCTGCCAGCTCACTTTTATTTATTTGTTTATTTTTTTCAATTATTATTTTATTTGGATTATTTCATCAGACGATATTACAGTTGCATTCATGCACTACAAGACCACATTGACAACACACAGTGACAGGATCAGAGACAACAGACGAGATACAAATCAAAAGCAAAAAACGAAAATAGAAGTGGACTGCATGAGTCACAGTGGGACACAACCCCCCCCCCCCAAAAAAAAACAAAAAAAAAAACAGGTACAATGGCAAAAAACACACAAAGAAAACAAAACAAAAAAAACATGAAAAGTACAAACAACACAAAATAGGTACCATGACAAAAAAAAAACAAAACAAAAAAAACAATAAAACATTACATTCATACATGACAAGACCACATTCACAATCCACAATGGTCGGATCAGAGACAATAGACCAAAAAAACCAACAACCAAATCAAAAATACCCACATAAATAGGTGAACCACATGAGTCACATAGAGACACATGTTAACCTCTGACCTCCTAAGTCCTACAAGCCCTACTCGGGTATATAGAGCTGAACCAATGTGGTGTGCTGGTAAATTTTCCATGTAGTTTATAAATGGTTCACATCTTGTAGTACATCCTACTTGTTTTTTTTTTTTCATTCAGTAGGTTATTTTCTCCAGGTTCACACAACTGTTGACTTCTTCAAACACATCTTGATTGGAAGGGGGACAGAGTCTAATTTCCATTTCCTATATATGCATTTCTTAGAGATCGCCAACAGAATTTCTGGTATTTTTCTATTATTCTGTTGGTCTGTGAATTGGAAAAAGCTGTAGCATTGACAGTGAGTTATTAAACCAAAAGGAATAGAAGGAGTGCTTCCCACGTTCATTTTTGAAGTTTACAGGCTGTCGGTTCTTAAGACAAATGTGAGCAGGAGAGTAAGCGGGGCACGTTTTAGGCTTATTCACTCTGGCGGATTAAGTTTTGAACAGAGTGCCGCCAGATGGCAAAGTGTCCTGAGTAAAGTATGGGGTTGATGAAACATTGATGATTGTAACACACCCACGTTAATATGATCTCAGGCTGACACACCCGCCAACATATGCGCACACATTCACAGCTTCTTTATATGTAAAACGACTACCAAAAAAAAAAAAAAATCCCAAAAAGAGTGTATTGGTTTGTCACACTGGGTCATTGATAAAAAAACCAATTAAGTCAAAGATGCACTTTGAGTTTAATATTTAAGATACAGTATTGGGTCAAAATGAGTTTGTCTCTGTGAGTGACCAAAAGACTATATATATATATATACATTGAAATTTACTTTTTGTGTAAGGTTTGTAAAATCTGATATAGAAATTAGATTAGATTAGATCCCTTTATTAGTCCCCTACGGGGAAATTTCAGGTTACAGCAGCACATATAAGACAA
>JAPTHA010000027.1:4172534-4182843 GCA_029814585.1 Gymnapogon annona
AGAACAAAAAAAAAAGTGCTTGCAGTTTTCTTCCACCTCAAAAAGGAGTGTCAGATGAAAACTTAATGCACTGTCACCGTATTAAAGTGTGGTCACGAGTGGGGTGGGGGAGTGGGGGGGGTGGGGCGGTATTAGTGCATATCTTGGATTTTTCAGGGCATTTATGTCAGAAATTACAGTAATTGTTCAAGTTATTATATAATAGCGTGGCCTTTTGTGTCTGGCTTTTCTTTTTAATGGGGTTTTATCCACGTTAAAACTCTTAAGTCAAATAAAAAGGTATGTTCTCTTGTTACTGGAACCCGTGGGCTGAGTATGACCCAAAGTATGTACATCCATATGTATGTGTACATGGAGGATATTTTAGACTGGCCTGGTGAATGTGGTGTACAGCGAGACCGCGGCGGTCCAACAAACGCGCCAGCTGAAACTTTATTGAAATCCAAATAAGGACTAATCAACCGCATCATTTTTCATGTTAAGTCAGTTTATTTATCTATTTTTTTATTTAGTTGGATTTAAAAAGGAGCTGTATGTATTTTTTCTGTTTTAAAATGATCACATATGACCTAAGATATTATTAATGTTTAGGTGAATATAATAAGTTACGCTAAAGATGCCAATATATTAGATTGCAGAGGTACTGAATGGGTTTAATGGGCCACTATAGACAGCAGTGAGTTCCAATGCACATCTATAAAACTAAACTTAACAATGCAGGGGTGTTAAACCAAAGAATCTCAAGATAAGCAGATGGGATAAGAACTTCTCTAACAGTCACCGAAAGTGACAAAGTGATAAAAACCTACCAGTGCTGCTGTTGTCTTGACGACAGGATGAAGCCCAAATTGAAAACAATGGAATGTGATGCAGACATTTCAGCTTCTTTCTTTCTTCACGTTACTTTGCAAATGAAGATAAATACTTAATATAATGTTATTACGTTCAAGATATTTTAACCACTTATTGATCCATATTATCACTGTTTGGATTTCCAAACAGATCTTTGCTGCAGCGATTGACAACTCAAAGTGTAAAAAGATGGTTTGACTGTGACTTTCACTGGTCTAAAGACAGAGCCATGATGTAAACCAGGGGTGGCCCGGGGGAAAAATACAGCCCGCCAAAGGTTCCAATCTGCCCCGTGGGATGAATTTGTAATGCAAAAATTACACCGAAGATATTTGCATCAAATTAGAATTCAGGTGCCTGGGACAGACAGCGAAAAATATGGTCATTGTAACCTATAAATACAACTTCCGAGTATTTCTCTGTGTAAATGTGAATATTTTCATGTAATCTTCCTGTATTTACACTAAAACAAAGTATTGTTTCATAAAAAACAAATAACCAGAACAATATATATAATACATATATTATAACATAATATAAACAATCTGAAGAGAAGTGTAATTTTATCAATATTCTACCTGTTATTAAATGTTTTGTCTCTTTGTTGATCCACTGTGATCTGTCAGTTGTAATGTACATGTATAAATTATAAACTGAGGTAGAATATTGCTAAAATGACACTTAGTTTTCTTCAGAGTTTTGAGTTTGTTAATGTTATTCACATTGTTTTGAAGGACAGTTTGTAGACGTAAACATTTTCATCATATGAGGAAAGTTTGGAATTGACATTATTAATATGTAATTGTTATTGTTGTTACCCCCCCCCCCACACACACACACACTTCACACCAAATTTGGCTGAAATTTTGACTAAAAGGACTTTGACACCCCTGATGTAAACTATCAGCTAATGCATTAACTTGTCCAGTTTTTGTTCTTTTGGGTGGACTGTACACTGTAGATAGTATTGGACACTAAAGATGCAGAGGCTTTAGTCTTTCATACAGTTGGTCAACAACAACAACAACAATTTACAAGTTCTTTGTGGTTATGTATGTACCGTTCAGTCCCTCTACCAGCAACGTCCAATTCACCTCCATGTCCTGCAGGTAATGCACTGATTTCTACATATATACTTAGTTGGTAAGGCACCGGGCTGGTGCCTATGGGGGCCCGGGTTTGATCCCTGGTATGAGCGTCCAGTGGGTTGTCTCAGGAAGGGCATCCGAGGTAAAAACTCCTGCCAAATCAAATATGCGAACTGGATTCACTGTGGCGACCCCGGAAGGGAAAAAGCCGAAAGAAATCATCATCATCTATACCAGGGGTGTCAAACTCATTTTAGTTCAGGGGCCAAATTCAGCCCAATCTGGTCTGACGTGGTCCGGACCAGTCCAATAATAACAGAATTCCATATCAATAATGTCAACTCCAAACTGTCCTCATATGAGGAAAATGTTCACATCTACAAACTGTCCTTTAAAACAATGAATAACATTAACAATCAACATTAGTGAGAAAATAAAATAAGTGTGATTTTAACAATTTATAATTTATACGTGTACATTACAACTTACAGATCACAGTGGATCTACAAACAGACAAAATATTTACTAACAGAAAAATTTGTAGTGGCGAGTATTTATAGGTCATTACGGAAATATGTTTCCCAGTCTGTCCATTGAACCCAAACTATAATTTTAGATCCTATATTTATATAAATATCTTAGGTGTAATTCTTGCATTTCACAAATTCATTTGATGGGCCGCACTTGGCCCCCCGACCTTATGTTTGACATCCCTGATCTATACTTATTGTTTGATGCTCAAATTGCTGCGTGACGCCACTATTTTCTCATATCTCCGTTACAGGTATAGAACAGACCAGAGTGGCGTCACGTGGAAAAAGTTTTTTGTTTTTTTTTAACGTTCCGTCAAAAAAAACTAAAGCAAGACAAAAAAAAAAGACATACCAATAGTTATCGACACGCTGCGAGACAAAAGCGGTAGCTACTGTCGCTCATCAAAAAAAAAAAAAAAAGGCTTCAAAGACAAAATACTTGGAGACCCATTAAGGCAGACAGCTGCGGGCGCTTGTTATTCGTGTTCACGAGTACGAATTTGGCACGTCGTCCCACGGCGCTGAAGGAATGCAGATTTATAGCGACGTAACTTAGAGAGATCCAGGTGAGACGGGACAGAGGTATGATGAATGACGAGAGCTCGGGGAGGCTGGGAGACTAATGGAGTCCACTCTAAATTTTGTATAAAGGGGAAAAGTATCTTGAAGCCCAGAAGAAGCAAATGATCCATCAGAGCTGGGAAATGTTTTGAGTAAAAGGCTGCAGCAAGGCTTAATTACAGACACGGTGGAAAAGGTGAGGATCAAAGCATCGCTGTCTCTTCCGTTGGCATTCCTGCTTTTCGGTCTCAGCAGGAACTGTCCCCGGGTTGACCACAACTGTCGCCCGGATTGCCAAGAGACTGGTTGGCAGTGGGGGGGGGGGGGGGGATAAATAACATTCCACCTCTGCCCTGTGTTATCAATTCCCTTCCGCCGCTAATGGCATAAATCGGGTGGCACGGCGGAAGGCCAGCGCTCCTGTGCCACGTCGAGAAAAAAAAAAAAAAAAGAAAAAAAAAAAGCCCTGAGAGAAGACAGAGGAGCGTTTGAGTTCAGCTATGCACTTCTTCACTGGTAAATATTTCATCTGTGGGACTGTGTTCTGGTCTGCACTTTCCCTCTCTTCTTCGTACTCATGTGAGGTTGTCTCCATGCCAGGTCACCCAGTGCTTTCCACGGAAGAACAGAGCAATGGAAAAAAAAATAAAACCTTTCCATTATGGTGCTGAAACACTGAGCTCAGAATGCAAGTCAACCAGATCATCTGCTTACAGAAAAGTATAGAACGCTGTGAAGTCACGTCTGACCCCTGTTGAATGTTACACAGTAGCCTATTGTCACGACGGGAGGAGGAGGTGGAACTATGCAGAAGGGACGAGTTGGGATTTTTTTCTTTCTTTTTTTTTTCTTTATGGGTCTTTCTTGAATATTCCCAGTGTATAAAGTTCAAGTATTCATTTTAAACCGAGAAAAACTATCAATACAATAGAATCGCACCTAGATTTTCTTAAAACGCACGTGGCCTCCAATTTACTTAAAAATAGACACAAATCCCATCTTATAGGTCAAATCACAACCTTAAATGTTGGAAAATTTGTACATGGATCAGATTGATGTGCCCAAAAATTATATTTGGGTTTCCTTCCTTCCGTCCATCCATCCATCCATCCATCCATCCATCCCTCCCTCCCTCCCCCGATGTTATCAACTTTTTCCAGAGACGGAACACGACCAAAGAAATATATATATCTTCACTAAAACTATACGCCATTATGACTGGATACTTACTATTAATATATAACAATAAGAAAACAATAAGCAAATAGGTTACATTGTGGAGGTGAGGTCTTTGCAAGATTTTCACACAGCAAAACCGTGATTAAACTAAATTAATTTGATTTATTGCTAACCCCTATTGTATATTAAAATAGCTTAAACTTACAATATACATTTCATGGACTTCTGTATTTAAATGCTATCAAAAAGGTTCCCAATGATGAGTTCTTTTTGGCTTTTTCTCTTTCCGAAGTCGCAACAGCGAATCCAATTCACATATTTGATTTGGCAGGAGTTTTTACGTCAGATGCCCTTCCTGACACAACCGAGCTTTAACCGGCACAATGGGCTGCAGTAGGCAGTAGCGTTAAGAGTCTTGCCCAAGGACCCAGTGGACACCCATCCCAGGAATCGAACCCGGGTCCCCTATGCACCAACCCGGTGCCTTAACGACTGAGCTATAATATGCAAAATAATTGAAAATCCATTACTCTATTTGATACAAAGGTTCTGTTTCATTGGGTCAGTGTCACATATGACATGTATTAACTCAAACATTTCATTGGAATAACAAATACAGATGCTGATATTGATATGAACTGAATATGTCAGTAAACGCACTGCTTTGTTTGAACATGCTTTCTGCTTGAGTCACATCAGATTACATTTCATTGTTAATGGTTGTGAAAACAACTATTCCCATGATGCCACTCTTCCACACGGAGTCATTTACCACTCCTGATTCCTAGAGGCAGAAATAAAAGCAGACTCAACATGTAAAAAAAAGAAATACTGGAAATTATTTATTCATTCAGTGTTTTTTTTTTTATACCATTCACTGATTCAATTATGTTCCATTAAACTAAAAAAAAAAAGATAGTGCTTTTAACTACTGGTATCCTGGTGCAGAGTTAAACAATCAAAAGATAATGGATGGAAAATGCAAACCGGTCCTGCACAGACTCCTGTTTCATTGCAAGCAAAAACACACACACACACACACACACACTTGTCAGGTGACCCATACCACACAGATCATGGATGACATCCAAGGATGAGGACCAGGAGTAGCGCTCCATTCCAGTGTGAGCCAGGGAGGACGGCACCGCCTCCAGCTCGTAGGCGCCACGCTTCTTCCAGTACAGGAACATGACGACTTGAATTCTAGGCTAAATAACACACGACCCCGATGTTCATGACCCCCTCGCGCCGTCAATCGTCCAACGAGAATTCACTTCTGCAACCACTCAACACGGCCCTTCCATCATCCAAAAAAAAAAAACAACCACAAAAAACAAAACAGAACAAAAAAGAAAAAAAAAAAAACAACCCATGCCAACTTAACTCAAACTTTCCAAAATGCCAATATGTTTATATGACGATACAAAAGCCTCCACCTGCGCTATGACATCATCCCACTCGACTGCAAAAACACTTACTTTGAACTTTCATTACAAATCTGATTCTACTTCGGGGGCCGGTCAAAGTCAGCTAGCGGGGGGGTGGAGAGGGTTCCCCTCAAGTACAATCCATAACATCTCCAGGGGACCATGTTATTGATTCCAAGCCTAGAGTGAGCTTCAGCGCTGCCATAAGTTATTTTTTTGTTGTTCTTTTTTTTAGGTTAAACAGGCTGCTTTTAAAAGCAACGTGTAATACACCTGACCGCATGCGCTTTCAACAAAACGTCACACGGCTACACGTATCTTCCACAGCTCTTCCTTCCTGTTGACTCCTCGCTTCGCTACTAATCATCTGCTGAAAAACCACCCACCGAGGTTCGGTCGAGCACCAAATGTTTCCCTGGTCTAATCCATTTAACCGAGCTATTCCTGACTAAATTACAGACGTCAAACTGCCAAAAGGTGCTGCAAACTTATCTCCAGCATCAAGTCCAATCTCCTTCTGCTGCTGCCGCTGTTGCCTCTTTCCCAGAGCCTCATATGTATCCATGGCAGAGTTTCCCTAAACTGTAAAAAAAAAATAAAAAAATACTTGGGTTCGAGGCGAGCTGCTCATGTTAAAGCCCTGTGTAGGATCTCTGGACGATAGGGGGGCTCTCGGCCCACTCCATCAGACAAGTGTTGTATTCATGCAGAGGTGAGTTGCATGCTGGGACTGGGCAATCTGGGCCAATGGCTTTTGGACTGGGCGACACAAAGATCTCTTTTAAACCTCCTCCTACACCCGGAGTGGACTTGCTTTATGTTTTGCGCAAACTGTAAAAGGCTGACATTTTTCTGCATTAATTAGTGCCCGCGCCCTTTAAAGACTCCTGAAAGATTTATTCCCCTTTATGAATGCAGCAGCACTGTGGTGGTGGAGCACAGTTATTTCTGTGGAGGTACAATGCGCACACACACACATATACACTCACACACATACACTCATTCTTGGCCTCACGCAGATGAAAAAGACAAAAAAAAAAAAAGGGGGAGTCCCGTTATGAGATGACTAACAGATACAATATGTTCATCCCCTTTTGCAAAAACAAAAGAAGGGTTAATACAACATGCTGCGTGATATCTCGAGTAAAGGCGTCGTATTTCTCCAGTGTTGCTTAAAAAGGCTGATGTACTGGCGTTGTACATCTAAAAACAGGAGACGAAGAAATACTGTGAGAATGTACTGTGCTGGCCGGGGGAAGGGAGGGACGTTGTCACACACACAAAGACCCACATGTCCAATTTTGGGATAAGAAATTAGAGGGTAGGATGGGAGCCGGTTTGCTGCTCAGCTCTGGGCTTTGCAGACATATGGTAATAATCTCATGCAGCTTTGAGCACGCGGCTTCCCTTTTTAATGAAGAGAGCAGTCGTGCAGCATGAGAACGAGACTGCGAATACAAAAAGGCCAATTTCCACCTACTGCAGAAAACAAAGAGAGATGCAGAGGAGGCCTCCGACAGCCAGCCCTTTCATCATCATCCATTACATAACCCTTTAATAAAAACAGACACTTTTTTACAGCCGCCCCTAGAATAATAGTACCTGCCTCCGTGCTAGCGCTGCAAATGATCTTACGCACGAGGTTTATAGTATAACACTTGCAAAGAACTTCTATTGTTTGAAATTGGGAGGTGGGCTACGTCCATGTGATGAAAACATCAAAATCTGCTTTTCACGGTAAGAAGAACCTGGCACTTCTCGACTGCTGGCGCAAAATCTATTTTCTGACATGGTTTAGGTCCAAGCGTCTGTTTAGCGAGCCAAAAGCTAATCATGACCAGAATATAGGGCGAAATTGCCTATTTTTTCTACGAACAGTACGTCCAAAGAGTTTAAGTTATAGGTTTGGTTTTTTTTTTTATCTTAATAACATTTGATATTCCTGATAGTGTAATGAAAAGATTGATAACGCTCAGATTATCAAGGGTAACAATATAATTTAAAGGTAGCTTAGCTTAAGTGAGCAAGCATTTTTATACCAACTTTAAATAGCACATTTCATTCCACGTGGAAGCACAATGTATTGCAAAACGGAAGAAAAAAAAAACTGCTTGGATAATGTTAAAAATTAAACATTGCAATGCCAACTTCTGGTATTTAGCAGTAAGGACAACCTTTTTTCTCCGTCTTGAAGTTTAATGCAAAATGTTCTGAGGCGCTTGACTGTTTTGGTGTCAGTCATATGCATTAAATGCAATGAGAGATGCAGTGCATTAAGTTGTACTGCTTAAAACGTCATGCTTCTTTACTACCAAACTATGAATTTCTGTCTTGCAAAGTTACCTTTCAGGAAAGAAATGAAGCAAAGTCAATGTTGAGAGACAGTTTTTGATCCCGTGTGAATTCTGCCACGATTAATAGGAAATCTAACTATTTAAAACAGGATCTTGCATGTCAATAAAGTTGCCGTTTTTTGAATAAATACTGAAAATAGATCACCTTTCACATCAAACGACTCAGTGGACTACATCTCTGGTTGCGTGCGAGACCAGTCACCAACACCAAAACACCTTGGCATACTCCACCCCATTCTTCAAGAGTGAGGTGAAAAACCATTGAAACAGAGGTGAAGTCCCTGCATGTCTGGCCAAGTCACCGCTGCAGAGATGCATCTTCCAACCACTCTCAACCAATCGTGGCGGGAGACAGTTGCGATGACAGCTTGTCCATGAATTTTGGGTGTAGCAGACTTTCCATTTACACATTTTCACTCTTACTCTTTGGCAGGTTTACGTCAAACTGTGACTGTTTTGACTCTTTTCGACTGAAATACAAGTGTGAATGATGGGATGCCGTCTCTGCATCCTCTGGCAACAGGAGCTACATATGATATGATTATAATTATGTGTAAAGCTTACATTGTCTTCACACCGTTCATATAAATCCTAAACTATAACTTAACCCTGGATCAATAAGAATATTTTTTTAATGTATTTTCCACTGCGAGACTCCACTGAGCATTAGCTAATGTTGTAACTCCCTGTAATTTGCGCTAGTGTCAGACAAAAATAGCCATTGAAAACCTCCAAATGAGCCCGGGCTGAATGAGCCCGTCTCTTCAGTAGAATCGTACTTACTAAAGTATTAATGGGGCGCCGAGAAAAAAAGAAAAAAAAAAAGGGTTTGAACGGGCACGACACAACAAGACTGTAAATGAGTTTTGAAGGAGTGTGTGCGTACTGTTGGTGGGGGGTCGGGGGGGGGAGTGTGTGAGTGTTGACAGAGGGAGTGCAGTTGAAGGCTTGTGCGTGCCCATGTGGAGGAGGTTTGGGGGGGGTTATATTTAGCAAGATGGCCCATCAAACAGGCCGAGGTTAACCCTTCACCAGGAAACCTAGAATAGAAGTCATTTAACACTCGTAGCGTGAAAAAAAAAAAAATCAATGAGCGAACACGTGGTGCGATCTCGTCACATCGATTCACATTAGAACTTGACGTTTCAAATCCATCACAAGTCGATCAGTGAAATCCAATAAACAACCCGATCGATGTCAAAGGTATCCCTATACATCCTCTCATTGACGACCCAATACCTGAAACGGGGGGTGTACAAGTACCATCCTTTAGCTAAATGAATGACTATGATGACGTGTAATTAACCGGTGCATCCTTTAAAGCAGGAGTTCAGAGGGACAAACAACCACTCCTGGGGTTTGTTGATATGAATAATCCCATAATTGAAACAATCTGGTTGAAATTGCAGTGGGGGCTGCTGCGGAGCGTCCAATAACAGAGTCGACAGAAATCAAAAACACTTATTCTCTTAAAGTACAGTTATTGTCAAGTGGAAGGCTGCACTACGCATAAACAGTCATTTAGTCGGGGCGGAGGTTAGACGTGTGGAAGGACAAAAAAAAAAAAAAAAAAAAAATCTAGATACTCTTCTGGAGTTTAAAGAAGGTGTGTGTCATGTACGTTGTGACCTCTGCACTTTTATTAACGCACACGGCATCCAACGGGTCTGTTTACAACACCGAGACGACTCATTTGATTCGCTGATGATGCTCCGCTGTAAAGACCCGGGAGCACATGGACGACAATGACTCACAGCACGGACTGAATGGACGTGGATATGCAAAGCACAGCACGTTGTGTGTTTGTCTACTGTCCGATGATGCAAAGCAGTACTGTAAGAGGAAGACGTGCACCACTCCCCAGGGCACAACACTGTACAGCATCTGAAATATGACGCTTCAAAACACGTCTTACTGCCATGAAGCAATGTCCCACAAAAAGTGTTCACGGCCATACTAAGTACAGTGAGGAGATGTAAGAGGAGCTGAGCAGCGAATACCAGAGACGCTTATGTTCATCACCGAGTCATGTGTACGCACTAAACGTACGCAAAGGGAGGGAAAAAGGATGAGAGGTATGACTTCATCTGCGGACAAAAACAAAACTGAATAAAGTGTCCAAATCTGTGGACTTTCGACCAATGACAACCTCCCGCAGCACCTGTCGTATCTGTGGAAGGTGATGTTCACCTATATTTTGGGAGTCAAGAGGCCTTATTAGTTAGTTACTTAGTAGGGTGGGTGGGTAGGTAGGTAGGTAGGTAGGTAGGTAGGTAGGTAGGTAGGTAGGTAGGTAGGTAGGTAGGTAGGTAGGT
>JAPTHA010000027.1:4297452-4309587 GCA_029814585.1 Gymnapogon annona
TCCATGTGGTGTATATATGTATATAGAGCGAGTCCATGTGGTGTATATATGTATATAGAGTGAGTCCATGTGGTGTAAATCAGGCACATGAACCTTAGTCTATGTGTTGTACTGTTATATTTTCTATGTAATTTCAGAATGGTTGCCATATCTTATAGAAGATGTCACTTCTCCTTTGCATCCAGTAGATTATTCTCTGCAGGGGCACACAACTGTCGACTTCTTCCAACCACATCTTGATAGGAAGGGGGGTGTCTAACTACCATTTTCTAGCTATACATTTCTTGGCAACTATAAGCAGGATTTCAGTCAGTTTCTTAGGCCACTTCGATAGTGTGACTTGAGTTAGGTTCCCTAGTAGACAGACTTCAGGGTCCAGTGGGAATGTAACCCAGTGGACCCTCGAGAGAGTTTCACACACCCCCTGCCAGAACCCCTGCAATTTTTAGCACTGCCATGTGGAGTGAAGAAATGTTCTTCTTCCACACCACATCTGAAGAATCAGTCTTTACGGTATTAATAATAGAGTGCACAGACTTACTAGACCTTAGCGCACCTGTAGGGTTCATCCACTTCTAGTGCTTGGTTTGTTTTTATGTGTTAAATGGGAAACGGGTGAGCCGAGTAAACTCCTGAGCATGCCTTTGAGCCACTTCCTATCTTTTGAGTGTGACGGGGGTGTGGTGGGGGGGACGACTCCTCTGTGAAACCACCGAGACGAGCCTCGGCAGGAGTCAGCGAAGATAAATCCAAGTAATCGGAGTTCACAGAAAAAAAAAAGAACAGAGCGACACTTTGTGGATTGATTTCAACCCCCAGCCTTAAAACGTGCAGAACATTCCCTCTATGGGGCGTCGAAGTATAATTAATTTAAGTCAAGGATAGAGTGACTCTGGCAAGGGTCCCGAGGCGAAGCCGGAGATGGAGTATGTTTTCTTTAAATAAGTTTTTTTTTTTTCTCCTCTGCTTTCCTATGAATACTTACA
This sequence comes from Gymnapogon annona, assembly GCA_029814585.1. NCBI lineage: Eukaryota > Metazoa > Chordata > Actinopteri > Kurtiformes > Apogonidae > Gymnapogon > Gymnapogon annona. Next base: position 4,298,439 of record JAPTHA010000027.1, read on the forward strand.
GAGTGCTTGTCAGCATTCTTGATGCGTCTCCAGGTCTTTTGTGTGGCGTTTGTTCCCCAGGAAGTATATTCAAATATCGGGAAATTAATGAGTTGGACTGTGCCTGGCCGCCTTTATCTGCTTCACAGTATCCAATCTCAAAAGGAATACCCTTCAGACAACAAGCAAACTCCCAGGAGACCCTTATTTATCTTTACTTTTTTTTTTTCACTAATAGATTGTTTGCTTTTCATAATTTCTTGCCATTACATTTGCCAGCGTACGTGTGCTCATAGTGTGTGCATGAGCTAGTATTACATATATATGTAAATTATGTTTGCATTAACATGTTTTTCTTTCCTCTCGGGTGAACTGAGGGCTAATGGAGGTTTCTTTAATATTTATAAAGCCGGCGGTGTACTTGGCTCTCTCTGCGACGAGTCTTATATAAAAACCCACTGAAATAGCACTAGATCCTAATAGAGTGTCTCCCTCTCTCCCCTCTCTCACCCTTGTAATCACCATCTGTTTGTCCATATTGTGTGATCCTCTGTTTTTGGTCCCCGCGGCTCGCCACCAGACGTTACTTTTGGCCTCCTGCTTGGTGTGTTTGTGGTTTGCGGCCTAGCTCTGCTGGGCCTTCTCACATTCATCTCCTGGAAGCTGTGCTGGGTTCCTTGGCGCAACAAGGCCCATTTCCCGGCTCCGTCCCCTACCTGCCGCCCAGAGCACTGCCCGTTCCAGCCGCCCCTCCTGCTGCCCAGTCCCCAGCAGTCTCCGGTCACCATGGCGACAGAGAAGGTGAAGGACCCCATGGGCTCGATGGGCTTCCTGGAGGCGGCGGTGAAGATAAGCCATACATCTCCTGACATCCCCACTGATGTGCAGCTCTCCATGAGGGAGCACTTCCTGCGCCGCACGCAGCGGATGCAGAGACAAACAACTGAGCCGGCTTCCTCTACAAGGTTAGTCACACAGAGAGCACGCAAGAAAAAAAAAAAAAAACACACACACTAAGACGGATTCTGTGATGTGGGAATTCGTGCGTAAATATGCTTAGGGATACGCACATGCATGCATGAACACTGACAGAACCCAAGATGCATCATACCGAGGTATAGAATCTAATTTAATCCAACGTAAGATAAAAAACACATAAGGGCAAAAGCCTTACTCTGACACAACCAGAATAGGCATCCAATGCCCTCAGTATACAACTAACGAAGGTAGAAATATTATACAGGCAATTAAACATCCACAGAATTAATTATATTACACAATCGTTCCTCTTTGGCCCCAGAAGGACTTTCATTCATTCAAAGTCATTACCGTTCGCAAAGACTAATAATATGTGACGGCTTCTTCATGAGAGAAAAAAACATTACTGGCTGAATATTAATGAGAATGACATTTTTTGTGTGTGCGCACTTAGCAAATTTTGTGTGTGTGTGTGAGTGTGTGTTTGTGCAAAAACAAATAAAACAAATATTTAGAGTTCCGAGACCCAAAGTCAATCCTGTTCCCTCATTGGAAACTCTTCAAACTGTCGTCCTGCACCTGTTTCCCACGATTGCCTGTAGCTTTTCGTTGCGTCTTCATCATCAATTGGTTCTGTGGGGCACAATTATTACTCATAATAGCGGCTGGATAGCTCAGTTGTTAAGGCACCGGGCTGGTGCATGGGGGACCTGGGTTCGATTCCTGGGATGAGCACCCAGTGTGGGTACTTGGGCAAGACCTTTCACGCTGCTGCCTACTGTAGCCACAAGGGGCGTGTGTCTCCTTGTGCCAGTCCCAATCCCGGATAAAATACAAGGGTTGTGTCAGGAAGGGCATCCGACATAAAAACTCCTGCCAAAATCAAATATGCGAATTGGATTCGCTGTGGTGACCCTGGACGGGAAAAAGCCGAAAGGACTCATCATCACCATTACTAATAATTACTATTTCAGGAGGTTTTATTTTATGTTATTTTTCAGTACTGCAGTAGCTTAAGTGTAATTGTATAATTGCCTCGACTTGACTAATTGCTGTTGTCTTTCATACTTACGAACAGTCCAAAGTCATTATTTGTCTACATTTCTTCCAGGTCCGGTTGACGTGTTGTTGACTTCTCGGAGCTTCCTCATACATTTTAAATACAACTATTCAACGAACGTTTTCTCTGTCACTCTCTGTTTTCTATCCACCACAGGCACAATTCATTCAAAAGACACCTGCCCAGACAGATGCAGGTGGGCAGCCTGGACCTTGGGAACGACTACGTGGCAGACAAAGATGAAAAGCCCACCAGCATCGGTCGGATCCAGCCCGAGCTCTACCAACAGAAGGCCTTGGAATCTGAGGATTCATCCAAGAACGGCAGTAGCAAAAACTGCGGCAGGATTAACTTCTCCCTCAAGTACGACTATGAAAACGAGTCTCTGCTGGTCAACATTCTCAGAGCGGTGGACCTGCCCGCCAAGGACTTATGCGGCACGTCTGATCCCTACGTGAAGGTCTACCTACTGCCCGATCGCAAAAAGTTCCAGACACGCGTCCACCGGAAGACGCTCAACCCCATGTTCAGCGAGAGCTTCCAGTTTCCCGTGCCTTACGACGACCTGGCCGTCAGGAAGCTCCACATGAGCGTCTTTGACTTTGACCGTTTCTCACGCCACGACATGATTGGGGAGGTGGTCCTGGACAACTTGTTTGAGATGTCAGACCTCTCCAGGGAGACCAACATATGGAGGGACATCCAATATGCCACCAGTGTAAGAACCCATTATCAACCTTATGTGTGTGTGTATGTGTGTGTGTGTGTGTGTGTGTGTGTGTGCGTGTGTGTTCAGTATGACATCAGCCACTGATCGTATCTCACATCACGTACATCTGATCAAATACTGAGATCAGATACACACAAAAATCAATACATTAGTTTCATTTTGCACCAGATTATTGAGTCCTGTTATATACACTCATGTATTTGGTGACATATGCAAAGACCCTAAAAAGGGAAGAATGACAGGAGTGAATATGTCGTGCGTCTCTTTACTCGCTCGGATCAAAAGTGATGAAAACAAGCATGCACTTCCATCTACCGGAGCTCTCAGACATCACTAATAGAGCATTATATGATGGCAGTCATTTCCAATCGAACACAGGTAAACCAAAATATTCCTGGATAACCAATGTCGTCATTAAATAAACATAAACATAAATAAAACATTTCAGAATAAATAATAAGTATCATTCAATCAGATACCAGAACAATCAAACAAACATACTAGAACAATCAAATAACAGCTGAATCCGTTACAAATAACAGTATTAACCTGAGTTTGAATCCAAAACATTAGTAAGAAAATAGGCCGACATGTTGAATCCATTACAGATAACCGTATCTTTAAGTAACAAATAACATTGCAGTATCTTAGAGAACAAATATCCTTCGCTCTATCACGTAACATATCTTTTAATCTATCACATGACAACATATTTTTCAATCTACCACACTTACAGTCTTATATAAAGCCATTAAACCAAAGCAATACATTTAGACTTAGACTTAGACTTCCTTTATTGTCATTACACAGACACGCACAATGAATCTGAAATGTCATAGAATTGGCAGCTGATAACACAAAATAAATATGAAAAATAGAAAAGTGCACAGTTGCTGAAATGAAACTAAAGCCATGAGTGTCTGCAGTGTAGATGTAACAACACACACAGTCAATATAAATAAGAAATAAATAAGATGGTCAACGTAACAATGTAAACACTATAAACAGTGTAAATATTACACATCAGTGTAGACAGTACTATAAACAGTGAAAATATTACACATCAGTGTAAACAGTACTATAAACACTGTAAATATTACACATCAGTGTAAACAGTACTATAAACAGTGAGAATACTGTATATCAGTGTAGACAGTACTATAAACAGTGCAAATAATATATATCGGTGTAGACAGTACTATAAACAGTACTACAAACAGTGAAAACACTATATTTAAAGGGGTTAGATGTAGTTCTGATCGTCCAAACGTACAAGAACACGAGGTTGTGTACAAGAACACACTCCAAACTGACAAAAAACATCAATGAATCAACACTACATATCCACAAACCGCATCACTGACTGAATGAAACATAAGGCTCAGTGTTCAAACACATCTGGATTATAGGATCATCTGATTTTCTTCTGCAAACAGGAGCTTATAGTAGGTTATGTTGACGGTCCGTCAAATTAACACTGTGTCATTATCTGACACAGTGACATCCAATAGTTTACACTGTCACTCTGTTATTTTGGAAAGACAGCGGCCGGACCACAGTGTTCTGTTTGTGTTGTCAGTAATTGCACTGACGGTCTGTTTGGAATCTTTCCAACTTATTATCAAAGACAATGACACCACATAATTACACACACACACACACACACACACACACACACATATATATAGAGTACATAAGCCACACATATTGCTCTGGAAAAAATATGAAAAGACCACTACAAAATGATCAGTTCTCCTGGTTTTACTTACTCTAGGTATATGTTTGACTAAAATGAACATTTTTGTTTAATTTGGTAAACTACTGACAACGTTTCTCTGGAATAAAATAACCAAACCAAAAAAAAAAGTCATTTAGAGCATTTGTTTGCAGAAAACGACAAAAGATTAAAAAAAAAAAAAAAAGCAAAAAAGATGCAATTTCAAAGAAAACAAGATTGGATTTATTTTAAAACAAATGAATTCAACTGGAATGGAAGTCTTACATAACATATCAGGCAAAAACAATGCAGTGGTCTCAATTTTTGCCAGGATATCTATCTATCTATCTATCTATCTATCTATCTATCTATCTGTCATCCATTCATCCATAGTTAAAAAAAACATCAGCTGGTCCAAGTTTCATAATGAAAAATTGTAAATATTTAGTAATAATAGAAACTTTTATAAGATTTGTATGTATCTCCATGATCTTTGATTGATCTGTGTTCAAATCTATGTTGTGCTGAAACTGACATGAGTAGTCAGTATCTGCTGGAGTGGTAGAGGAGCCAATAGCAGACTGAGTGACTCCAGAACAGTCATTAGAGTTCCTGTTGAAAATCTGATCTGGAACCAGTACAAGAACCATTTCTTTTTATGATGTTGTTATCATGAGTGGAGACGCCGGAGACGAGCTTGTTAATGAACTGTACAAACGCACACGGGCAGGTGCGAGTCCTCCACTGTTGCCCTTTACGTCTGTCTAGTGAGTAATTTACTTTAAACATATGTTGGAAAAAACTTTTGTTGATTAAAATAACTTTGACACCTTTGTTATGGAAGCGATATTATACAGAGTATCAAACTGGGCTTTGGCTTGAAATGAATCAAAATATCGAATGTATAAATCACAACCAAATATAATATTCTCCTCGGTCGTTCAAATTTGCGGCGCACTATAAAGGGACTTCTGCGCTCGTACAACATCATAAACCAAACAACAGCCTACAAACACGACACCTCTGGCAGCGTATACAGGCAATTACTTTGTCTTGGCGTTTGTTCCTGAAAAATGGCCCCCGGACATCATCAAATAACAAAGTGTTCCTTGTCTAAGACATGCCATTTTTTTTTCACTGCCAAGAGTCCACATGGTTCTGGAACCTCCACGGAACCCAACCTCCACCCCACCCCCACCCCCACTCCACACACATACACACCACCCATGTTGTTGTCGAACTTGATCGTCTTCGGGGGTTGTTGAATAATCGGAACGTTATTGCTTAGGAGGCAGAAAAGCCTGTGAGCCCTGGCCTTGGCACACAAACGCTTATTGACCCAACAAATGATTTTCTGACAAAATCCCTTGCTCACATTAAATCTGAGATTGGCAAAAAATAAAGGACGCGCAGACGGTGGGGGGGTTTTGACGTTTAGAAACAGACAAACATTTAGATGGCGTGTAATGTAAGCCTTGGTTAAAAAAAAAAAGACACCGATTAAGTAGAAGAATACACTCCAGGAAGACACACACTGGTCTTAGTCCTTATATCAAAGAGACAAACTGATCAATAACACCTACGGGCGGGATTTATGGCGATTAGCAGCCATAGCGGAGGAGAACCCTACTCAATACAAACACAAGTATTTAGAATTCACATATTAATAGGCGGCTCTTATAGATGCGATTATTTATGGAAAACCAAGGGCCCTTTAAATACAATCCGTGAAATGAGACCAGGCTGTCGGCAGATTAATCGATGCAATACTTTCAACGCCGAGACACCGAACCCGCCTGTGTTTTCTACAAGGACAATCAAAGTGTCGCCGATACTTTTTTAGGACAGATGACATTTCTTGCTGCACTCTCACATTAACGGCTGAACCTTCGCACCCTTCAAACGAAGAAAAAAAAAAAAATCCTTTTCTCCACGCGGCCACAAGGAAAGCTCAAGTCTGAGCGCATGCGGAGAGACGTTAAGACCCGCAGCACTCACACAGACAGTGTTGGGATTTGCCAATCAGCCACGTTTGTTCTCACCGAGCTCGTCGGGAGTGATTAGAGGCCTCTGCGCGACCTTAATGCTGTTTAAATGATGAGGCGAAGAATCCACTCAGGACAGATAGCAGGACTTCCATTTGACTCCACACTATTGCTCAACCCGTAGTCAAACAGCGCTGTTTATACACCAGTCAAAGCTTATTATATTATGAAGTCTGTAATGTTGTGCTTGGAAACCTTCACGTCTCAAGGATTTTTGTTATATTAGTGACTACAGACGCCAAAACAAACCCTGATGTCTGACTGATACGGTCGCTAACCATCAACATAATCAGTCTGTATCTTCAAAAATATGACACGCCGACTCCATTTCTTCCCATGTTTTCTTTTAATATATTCTCTTGAGTCACATAAGCTTATTAAAATACCTGGCAAAGATGAGAGAAAACCTTAAGGGTTTGTACTTGTTCTGTTTTGTTTTTTCCACTCTCACATTATCAACGGCGTTTGAGGCCGCGTCCTCAAAGCTGCGCCGATCGATATCTTTCATGAACCATCACTCCAATCATGTAAACGGTGATAGACAGACATGTAACATCCAACTCATGTCTCTGTTCCGGTATGGATTATTTCAGAGTTTTACAGCTCACTACTGTGGTTACACTGCCCTGCAGCTGATTCTTTTAAGCCTTGAGTTACTGTCAGCGGCGTGTCCGTGTGCAGAAGACGGAGGTTTTATTGGAAAATCCCTCGTGAACAGACAGATTTCACAGTCTCGCACTGAATGGAGTAGACAGCGTTTTGAGGTTGAGTTTGCACATATACTGTATGGGAGTATTCAGCAAGTTTTTTTCACTTAAGTAAAACGCATGCATATAATTACTTAATGCAGTGTTTCTGAAATAGTGTGGGGGGGGGGGCCTCATGCGATTGGGAACATGCTTTTTTTTGCCGTACAAGTATATAGTGTAATGCCGCCTCCACTACAGTAGGTGTCAGTGGCGCTGTCATTGTCAGAGTGTGTACAGTGTCTTTCTTGTTTGTGTGACATCAACCTGCCAGGGGTTCTGCAGATGGAAATTAGCCTAGGGCTATAATCTGGCATATTTACATTTGTTCAAATGTTCATTAATATGTGTTGTTCCCCCTTTCCTTTTAAAATAAATTAAATTAATAAGGGAGTATTGGCACTATGATGTAGGTGTTTTTACACTCATGATGCATATTTAACACAGATGAAAAGAAAGACAGAGAGAGACAGAGATAATGAGACCAATGTAAGTCTCCCTAAAGCTAAGCCCAAGAAATGTGACAAAGCATATGTAGAGCTGGACTTCACTGTGACTACGGTGGGAGACCAGAAAAGTCGGTGGGCTTTGGGTCTAAAACTGTTGGTTGTGTACAGTATGAAGGTAAATAAATGTGAGGCGTCACTTAAAGACATTACACCCCAGTCAGTAGTCTTATTACATCTATAGCCTGTCCGTCCATGGGAGTAGATCCCTCCTTCACTGTGGTTCTCCCCGAGGTTTCTCTTTTCCCACTGGGTTTTTTCAGTTTTTCCCTGCCGAGAAGGAGGGTCTAAGGACAGGGGATGCCTAGGTCATTAATCCATTTTTCAGTTGTTGTTTATTCTTTGGACTGTTCATTCATATATAAAAAAACAAACAAACTAAAAACTCTGTGAAGCCCTTTGAGACATCCAGTTGTGATATAGGGCTCTACAAATAAAAGTGAATTGAATTGAATCACGCTGACAACCTGCTTGAGTTTTTGGATGAAACCATGCAGAATATTGCCGATAATCATCCCCCACGTCCACATTGTGAATGCTACTCCAACAAACCAGCGAGCATGTTAGCATCACAGAAGACCAAAGCAAACGCACACCATAACAGAGGACCTTCTGATAACGCTGTCATTACAATTTTATAGACAGATTATAGTATTTATACTTTTTATTGTTGCAGCGGTGGTTGTAGGGGTCTTCTTCCTCACGGGGGGTATATTTATTTATTTATTTAATACTTGCCGATATTTCCACCTGTTTATCTGTAGGAAATTGAATCAGGTGAACTGGACTGAGTTTTGTCAAGGAAAACGTTTTGCCTCCTGGCTTCATCAGTTCAAGCAGCACGAGGCCGACTAATCTGCAATTTATAGTTGTCGGTTACATTACTGAACAACTGCACTGTGTGTGTTTTTGCTTCCATTACACTGGGTTCTGAGCGGGTGCACTGATTAGAGTAAAGGGTAACGCACTAGACGGGGGTTTCCTTTTCCAACTGCCTCTCTGAGTCGGTGCCCAAGTGCTCCCAAGGCCAGTCCATGAACACAATGTAATCGATCCGACTAACAGACCATGGGAAAAGATATATCTCTGCCTCGCTGTAGATCTCTCTGGGTCAAGGCATGGGCGTAAATGTGAACTGGAAGTGATTTTCTTTTGGGTTGTGTGTGTGTGTGTGTGTGTGTTCGTTGCAGGAAAGTGTCGACCTCGGCGAGATTATGTTCTCACTATGCTACCTGCCCACCGCCGGCAGACTCACACTGACCGTCATCAAGTGCAGGAACCTCAAGGCCATGGACATTACAGGATACTCAGGTGGTGTATATGTGTGTGTGTGTGTGTGTGTGTGTGTGCGTGCGCAGGTGCATGTCTTGTTCCTGTGATTTACTTCCAGTGGCTCGTTGCAAAACAATCCCTCTTTGAATATTCAATTGTAAGCATGTCGGATGAAATGAGCAAACAGTGGAAATCCCTCTCTACCGCTGCGTTGTGTTTACTTCAGCAGTTATTAATATCCAACACTTGCAATATTAAGACATCGTCAGCAAATAATCGCACACTTGCTCAGAGTTTTTTTTATTTTTTTAATTTAAACAAACCGCTGTTCTGTTTGTCCTTTTCCAATCTACCCCCCCACCACCCCCCGCAGTATTCATTTTGCTTGTAAAACATGACATTCCTTGTGCCTTGAATGCCAAGGTTCAGGTGTGATTCAGAGTAAAAGCAACATGCCAGCCTCAATTTTAATCCCCGCAGTTTTTAGAGGGTTGAGCTGTCTAAGATTATTTCAATCTGCGCACCCGCAAATTGTGTAGCAGCTAGCTTTCAAACTGTGCCTCCCAGCATATCGAGCTGCAATGCAAGCACTCTTGTTTGTTGTTTATGGATTTGGGGCAGCTTACATTTATCTAAAATGTGGCGTAATGGATCACACGAGGCGATTTGCCACTGATGGATGGAGATTGGAATCAGCATTCATCAGGAAGCTTTCTCAGTCACGCTATTTAGACTATCCACGGCCTCCCATCCTCTTTGTTTACACAAGGCGTTGACGCGTATACTTTTATGCACATTACTGATGCCAGGTCCTCAAGGGGGGACGGGGGGGGGGGCTTTCATGTACAAACAAAAAAAAAAAAGAAAAAATGGAACGAAAGCTGATGAGATTGTCCCCCGATGGTTGCAGCTCCACCGACGTCTTTGAAGATCTTCATGGTAATCAAGGCAAACACTATCGAGTCTATGATCTGTTTGGTCTTTTTTTTTTTTTTTTTTTTTAAATCCTGATCTTTATGCTGATTGTCATGAATAACACGAGTACCGTCTTGATTTGGATCAATGAATATGCCGCCGTTTTTTGTTTTTTTTTGTGTTTGTTTTGTTCTTTTCTTAGATCCGTACGTCAAAGTGTCGCTCATATGCGACGGAAGGCGCTTGAAAAAAAAGAAGACGAGCATAAAAAAGAACACTTTGAACCCGACTTACAATGAGGCCATCATCTTTGACATCCCTCCAGACAGCATGGACCACGTCAGCCTGCACATCTCTGTCATGGACTACGATCTGTACGTAACACCTTTAGAACTTTTGACTTTATCAGACGGAGCAGAGACTTGAATGAAAATGTCTTTTGTTGGTTCGCTATAAAGAGGACACGTCAAACTCACTCCAGTTCAGGGTCCACGTACGCATGATATGAGCTCAAAGAGTAAAATAATGCAACAATAACTTATGTATAAGTTGAAATGACGACAAGATATGGCAACCTTTTAGAAACTACATGGAAAATTTACCAGCACACCCCGTTGGTTCAGCTCTTTATAACCGAGCAGGGCTTGTAGGACTTAGGAGGTCCGAAGTCAACATACGTCTCTATGTGACTCATGCGGTTCACTTATTTATGTGATTTTCGGGGTTTTTTTGTCTTGTTTTTGCTTTGTTTGTTTTTTTTTGTGTTTGTTGTCTGATCTTGACATTGTGGCTTGTGAATGCCATCATGTAGTGTATGAGTGTAAACAATATTGTATGGTGAAAAATCTAAAAAAGAAATATATATATAATAATAATAATAATAATAATAATGACAACTACAGCTTTCATTTATTTATTTATTTTTCGGACTACATTACAATACATTTGCAAACTATCATTTAAAAATTGCAAATAACCTTAACGTCTGTGAGAGACCTGAAATTTCTTTGGAAAAGTCATTATAATTCACTATGTTATGCCTCGGCTAATTATTTACTCTGTGATTTTCCAACTGGCAGATCACAGTGGGTCTACTCTAGAAATATAGATCCAGCATTGTCATCAATACAACATGATTGTCAATGGCTTTTATGTAATCTTTGCAAATTCATCGGCGGGGGGGGGGGGGGGCGCCGTTTAA
>JAPTHA010000027.1:4434941-4445050 GCA_029814585.1 Gymnapogon annona
TTTAAAAAAAAAAAAAAGGTGGTGCATATTTTCTACATTCTGGGGCAGAAATTGTGCCATTTAATCTGACGTTTATACATATAATTGGTTTGCAATTCCCAGAAGCGCTGATCTGTCACAACACTTCAGCGTCTTATGAACAGACTGAGAGCAGGGGCTGGAATGTAGTCAAACAAAGACGCCCTGTGAGCAGGTACGCAATATCTGCCACACTCATCTTCCATGCCTTGATATCAGACTTGAGGAATGAGGCCGAGACACACACACACACACACACACACACACACATACACACACACCGTCACAATGGACTACTGTACTGACAGTATCGCTGCCTAAATTGTCTCCTGTTCCGCTGGCATGTTGGGACACACTGTGATGTAATGAAATTAACTAAATAGTTATCTTTAGCTCAACGGCTGATCCTCACACACCAAAGGAGCGCAACGGCTCGACCTTTTCTGACAGGCTCGGATTAAATTGTGTTTATTTTCCCCCCGAGGGGCCAATATGGCTTACAGACAGTAGTCAAGACAACGCATACACACCATAAAATAACAACGAGTAAGACACAAACACACAGAAAATACAGTGCGTATTTCCAGATTAAACTTATTTTAAGGACCTACAGCTGAAGGAACAAATGATCTCACGTATCTGTTTGATTTGGACCTCTGAGGGAAAAGTGTCAAAACTCCTGAATGGCAGAGCTGAAAACTCCACATGAAGCGGAGGGTCTGCCAGGATGACCTTTGACCCCTGAGCGGCTCTAACCGTACGAGCACGGCGCATTTCTTTGCTGCTGGGGCCAGTAGCTTTGATCTAAGTTCAACAACCTTCCCCGGTTTAGGTTTTATTAACCATGTTGAGCTTTCCCAAACTGACAGATCACAACAGAGTCAAGAAAAAAAAACTGCTAAGTCGCTCCGGAGAATATGTCACACCATCCAAAAAATGCATAATAAAGAAGAAAAAAACATATATAATTCGCACTCGAGTATAAGTCGCATTTTAGTGGGGGAAATTTATTTGATAAAATCCAACACCAAGAACAGACATTTCACCTTGAAAGGCAAATTAAAATAAAAATAGAATGGAGAACAACAGGCTGAATAGGTGTACAGTATGCTAACGTAGCACATTCAGCTAACGCTACATGACGCATAAGCAACAAACTGAGAACGTGGCTGGTATGTTCACGTAACATATTAACAGTTATTCAGATAACTATAGCATAAAGAACATGCTAACAAGTTTACCAAACCATCGGTGTCACTCCAAATCACTAACTCCAGTGAACTCTTCATCCTCGGTGTCACTTCTAAACAACTCCACCAATTCCGGAGGTAGACGACGTGCCGCTTCTTCCTCTATGTCGCTTTCATTACTCAACGTCAGCTGTGTTTTTTTATTATTCTGTCCTTTCTGAATCCCGACGGAATGGTTTCAGATATCACTGAAGCCCATGCTTTGTCGATCCATCCAATGACATCCAGGAACCGTTCTTTCTGCTGCTCGATTACTGTTTTCGACTGCATATTTCACTACTTGTAGCTTGTAATCTGCAGAACATGATTTTCTTTTCGATGCCATTTTTGCCTAGAGTGCCCTCTTGCAGTTGTCAGTGAAAATAAGGTGAAATGATATAATAATGTGTTAATAATTACACCTACAAGCCGCTCCGGAGTTTAAGTCGCACCCCCAGGCAAAATATGAAAAAAACAGTGACTTATAGTCTGAAAAATACAATAGTAGGATAAATATTGGATATTTTCAACACTGCCATATATTATATCTCAATCCTTTGACTATAACTTGGTGATTTGCTTGGAATTTGACCTAGTCTGACTTCATGTATCAACCTTCCAATGGGACTATGCATCAAAACTAGTCTTCATGGCTAACTCTGGCACTTTTACACACTGTACTAACACATGTTGATTAATGTGCACTGTCTCATATTTAAGAAATAAAGAGAGAAAAATCTGAGTGCATGTAAACACCTCTTAATGGTTAATCGTGAGATTCTATGGTGAATAAATAATGATTTGTTTGCCTTCATATTTGTTCTTTCCTTCTTCGTTTACAGATTCATTATGATATATCACAGTTGATTGTCTTTAAATGCACCCAACGTTACAGAATCGTTGTATCCATGTATAACCCATCATGACCATGCGTGTAACCCCTGTCCTCTTACCAAAACCACTCTGTTTTCCTAGACCCAAATCTCTCTGTCATTTTCTCATGCAGGATGACATACTGTATATTTAGTCACACTCTCCACAGCTGTACTACTGACAAAAGTGGATGCTGTTATAGGAGAGAGAGGGAAAAAAAGTGCTCCCCCCCCCCCCCCAAATCCAGGAATCCTCACAGATCACACCGTCTCCTTCCAGTGTGAAGTATCACTTTCTGTCAGCCCGCTGAGCTCCCTTTGAAGACATATAGATATATTTTTACTTCATGAACAATGGATGCTACAGTCTGTGAGGAATGATAAGGCCTCGTAGCTGGAGACGGTGCCGCGGTGGCTTCCCACTGTGTCTCGCTTTGTTTTCCAGTTTCCAAATTTAACAGACACTGGCGCTTTGGCATCCCGCATGGAATTGAACTCATGCAGTCTGCGCAACCTCCAGCGCAAGCGTTCTGCCATTTAAACGCAACACAGACCGGGAGAAAACGATATTCACCCTAAAAATAAATAAATAAAGTGCGTCATTTCTACCCAAAACTCTCGCATGTTTTCTCAGTATCTGCATAGAGTCCCCCGAGCTCCCCGCCCCCCTACCAAACATACCAGTATAATCCTTTATGTATACAGGCTTTTTAATGCATTAAAGCTTTGGCAGCTCTCTCCTGACGTCCCTGTGTCAGTCTCTCTTCATTTCTAATACATGTTCAGAGAGTCAAACGCGAGTCAATAATTTATCGAGTATTCATATGGTGTTTCATGCTTGAATTAAACACAGACTGTTAAAAACGTTGGCCTCATTCTCTTCATGTCCCTGCCCACTCCAATAAAGAAAAGTCTATTGTGAAATTTTTTTGGATGCAGAAAGACAGACGGTCTCGGAGATTAAGTTAAAGAAGAAGAAAAAAAAAAAAAGAGCTCCACTTGGCGTGTGTTGAAGGTTCGTACAAACAGAGTCTGTTTGTTCTGTTGTGTGGTGTTGAACTGGCAGGAGCGCCGGGCTATCAGGAAACAGAGGGAGGTGAGGGCCAACGCGCCTCAATTTTTTTTTCTTTTTTTTTTTCCGACTATTCTTAGACCTCTGTACTCGTTCATCGTCTTACGCTCTCGTCTGCGAATGTTTGTTTATGCGTTATGGGTGGTGCGAAGGGTGCAACAAGGCCAGTTGGCACTCAAGAGGTCCCAGTTGTAATGGTGCCATTTAGTATTCCGAAGAGTCTGCTGTGTATATGGCAGACACGGAGGCAGCTGCGCGGGCAAAGCATCGTGCACGCTGAGGGACATCCGTCACAAGCAGCAAATATAACCATCATCATTTCTTATTCATTGGAGCGCTGCTGGAGTCCCCCTTCTGCAGGAGCCCTACATACAGACGCCACTACACACGTGTCCTCTCTGAACGACAGACGTAAAGTGTGCCAACAGAAAAAGAAATACAAGTCAGCAACACACTTTAAATCTTTAACATCAGTGGATCACTTGTCCTTGTTCCGTTTCCTATCCTCCCATCCTGTTATTGGTTTGTTATCGGTTATTCATCCTGTTGTCGGTTTGTGTGTTTGCATTCATGTATACAGATTATGTGTGTTTATTGTGTGTCTGCCTGTAGGTGTGTCTATTGGTTTGGTTCATTACATATCTGTATGTACAGACATATATGTATATATGTTTATTACATGTTGGGTGTATAAATGTGTATTTGTGAACATACTGCATGTTTATTACGTACTGTATATATCTGTATTTATTTTATATGCGTACATGAATATATGTGTAATATGTGTATATGTGTATGTGTAATATGTGTGAATTTTTAAATATTTATGTTGTTATTTTTATGTGCACGTATTTTTTTTCTATACATGCTTATAGGTATGTCTGTTTATTACTGTAGTTTATGTGTGTGTGTGTGTGTGTGTGTATAGATGTATGTTTGTTTGCTGCTGTGCCAAACAAATTTCTCCTTGCGTGTTAAAATCATATTTGAATTTCCCTCCTGGGGATGAATAAAGTTCTATTCTATTCTTAAAAGCCTATCATATCGTGTCATATTCTATTGATGTTAAAGTCTCAACAAAAACAACATAACACCCCCCCCCACTCTGCTCTACTTATCAAAGTAACAAAGAAACCCTTTGAGAGGCAATCATATTAATGTCCAGTCAGACTCTTGGCCCAAATGGATTGGATGGCAAAGAAGGGAAACAGGAGGCTGAGACCCAGCTGAGCTTACATTGGACAGAGCAGCTGATCCCAGGCCAAACCAGACTCTATTATGATTTCTACAGAGTGGCACAGTGAACCAAACAGGGAATCTGTCAGTCTGACAGGGATGCTGGCACACCAATGGAAGAGTGAAAAGTAGAACTGAAAGAGAGGAACGAAAGCTGCCAAAACACAATAAACACACAACCATACAATATAAACAGTATTAACAGTATTTTGACTTGATTATTGCTTTTGATTTATACAAGTCTTGGGTGCTAGATTAAAGCTTGATGACATGGACTTTGGGTGTAAGTCTGGAAGAACTGAATGGGTCTTTGTTTTACCTTTGTACTAAATCCAACATTAAGTCATTATTGAGTTACTGTGGGACGGTTTTTCCCATAAAAAGGTGCTATACAAATATATTTTTCTTAATTACTTACTGATGGGTTCTACCTCCTAGCTATACTGGTTGCTAATGATTTTACAAACAAGTCGACTGAAAATCTGAAATCAGAATTTTTCCATCACATCAGGATTTTAAGGTAAATATGTCAATATTGAGCCACTGGTAGCATATCAGACCAGTCCAAAATAATACAAAACTGAAATCCACAGTTTTCATTTTAATGACATGCACGATGCCAGTGATGACCCTGGAGACATTTCTGAAATGGAAACCCATTCATGATAGATGATCGCATGTTTTTGCATGCATTAATTATATTATATTATTATGCTATTACAAGGGTGCTACCTCCTACCTATACCGGTCAATAATGACTTTAGTCCTAATCTAGTTCTAGTTTCAGTTGTTTTAATTGGCAGTTAATTACTAGGTGAGAAAACACTTTTTAAGATGTCAGAGGAAAACTTGGTGCAGTCCAAAATAATACAAAAGCTGAAATCTGGAATTTTGATGACATGCATGATACAAGTGATGAGCATGGAGCCATTTCTGAAATGGAAACCCACTCATGATGGGTGATCACATGTTTTTCCTCCAATAACAGGCAGATGTTTTTCCTGTTGTTGTCCAGTGCTATTAACGCCACATGCACACACATATAAATAGGACACTAGTTTTTCCAATGCATGTTATTGACACATGCCACCAGGGCTTAATTGACTGTTACACAAACACCCTCTGACACACATAAATATGTCCGACCACATGTAACACACCAGTGGACCCTCTGTGGCAAAATAAGGTTATGGAGGGTTACTACGGACCAGCAACTAAAGCTAATCCATGCTTGCCTGAACAACCTGATCCATTAACGCTCCATTGGTAACGTTGACCTCTCCCATCACCCCCAACTGCCTGGGAGTGAATAAGGGTGGAGGGATAGAGTGGCTGATTTGCGATGACACATTTTTGTTTCGGGTTCAAAAAGGAACGTGAGTCACACACACACACTGCACTTAACAGCACTGACAAGCATGCAGTGGGTTTGAGTTAATGGACTTCAAAGGGCCACAGTGGGGCAGGGTGGGGGCCGTAGGGTCAGGGCCCTAAAGGCAGGGAGGGGAAACAGCAAAACATATGCTCTGTTTAACCCACAAAGACCCAGTGCTAATTTGGTTGCAGCTCCCAAGTGTTTTTTTTCCTCCTCTATTTAACCTTTCTTAAGTTATTTATCACTATTAATTATAAAATTATCTCTATATTTTGCTTTTTTTTTTACTGCAAATTGTGTAGTTTCCTAGATTTGAATTGTTGCAGGCCTACCTAATTTAAATGCTCAGAGTGGATTCACATTTTAAAACAGAGAAAAACTGAAGAAAAAGTTACCATTTTTTCAGCAAAAATATCAATATCTAAATCTAAAATAGGTCTCCATCCGCTGTCAATGATGGGTTTTACTGGTGAATCAATGTTGCAGAGCATGATGGTGTTTCCATGTTCACTACAGGGCCACTCAACGTCCAAAATGGGTCATATCTGATGACCATGAAAAGATGACACCAATTATTGACATGTATTGATAGGATTTATGGGTCAACAGGTATAACTCATACCTGCAAATGACTGTTTTTGAAAGACCTACAACTACTTCATTTCTACGTTCAATGTAAGGCATTTATCTGACAAATTCTTAGAAAAGGGCGGTGTACTTGATGCTGTTTTATACACACGGATAATACATGGTAGATAGCACCAGTGTGTAGGACGAGACAGAGCGACAGTCCTAACGACATATGTACATCCATATGGAATCCATCACACACCTCAGCCTGACCCTCGCTATCGTCTTAAATTAAATATAGGACACTAGAGAGTCCTTCCGTTCCAGTAAATGTCAGCATTTTATGACGGGATGATATCATTAAACTGACAGACATAACTCAATCTATTGGAAGCACATGTGAAGGGTCTGCAGGACGGCGAGACTTACCATGTGGTAGTTGATGATTTCTTGGAGGCTTTCCCCGCACTTTTCCAAGCACTCCTGCAAAGAAAACAAGCACACGACGGGTTTTGAGCTAACAAAGTCACTTAACTAGATTATGCTAAGGTTTCATTTTATTATTTAAAGTTAAAGCTCATTAATGTCACTGAAATGTTCTTTGTACTCTTGAGGACCTTTTTCCTTAAACCATGTACGGGAAAAGGAACTGTAATTGCTGGGCTGACTCAGTTCTTCTTCTTCTTCTTTTTTTTTAAACAATGGAAACTACATATGAACGAGGCTTTAATAAGAAACTCGAAATTAGTCATAGGGTTTGAGCCAAGCCGGCTTTTAATAGCAGTTAATGTCAGCTGCAATGAAACTATTCCAGAGTTGCGGAGACGCCGCTGCTGCCAGCGTCTGGCCCAAAGTGAGTTTCCAGACCAGATCTGATCCTCGCTTACTAATCCATTAGTAAGCAGGTTCATGATGCGTATGACTGTAGCAATCCAAAAGGACGGAATGACGAGACAAATTGCACGATACCGCCACAATTAAACACCGGTAGTTTATAAAAGCGGTTGAACGAAGTGGACTGGACTGTTCAGAACCTCACCGAGATCATCTCATCTTTCTTGCACTGCTGAGACAGATCCCGGATGCCGCTGACAAAGAGCTTGTTGGCGCTGACGTACGCCTTCCCCGCCTCGATCATCCCACTGCATAGCTTCACCAGCTGTGGGGAGAGGGAGAGAGAGAGAGAGAGAAAGAGAGACAAGAGAGAGAGACACACACACACAGATAGAGACAGGGAAAGAAAGAGAGAGAGAGACAGAGAGGCACATTTGGAGGACATTAAGAAAGGTATAACACTGTGGTAATGGAGGCCTGGCCACACACACAGCAGTTGAATTTATACTGTTCATTATGGGATATGGCTGGTTGAGATAAAGGCTTCAATCTCCTTGTGAGTTTAACACAAGCGCGCACACACACACACACACACACACATACAGACCATCAGCCATAACAACCTCTGCGTTCACACCTGCAAATCGTGCATTTTCTGCTTTTGCTGCAATTTCCCACGATCAAAGATGTGTGTCGTCCCACGTTTGTGTAATTACGGGCGGTAATGTACATTTTCAGGTGAGCTCCATATGTTCAGTCCTGAGATCAGCACATGTGTTAAAGCTACAGAGGCTTCACTTCACCCACGATCAGAGAATTGGTAACAGAATCATGATTCACTTTACATGTTCTATATACCTCTGCCCTGCTTTTCACCACATTACAGTAACTTGTGTAAAACTGTATCTACTATACAGCCCACACTGTTTTCTCTATGTTTTAAGAAAGGAAAATGAACTTGTTGTTGCTTAGTGTTCTTCTGCCAGGCTTCCTATTGTAAATTTAACCCATTTCCTCCCAGCTGCTAACCAGGCATGACGCTGGCCTTTTTTTTTTTTCCCCCCCATTTTGTCATACATTTCTCTAATCTTTAAAAAAAGAAAGGTAACACAAATGTTAGAATGTGTGTATGTTTTACCGATTTTTTTCAAGAGTGGTTGCACAGTTCAGAAACTAATGCTACACATCGATAAAGTTCCACCAGTTTAAGAAAACAAATAGCACTGTATATTTGACAATATATGAAAATGGGAGATAAGAAAATCACATTAGCTTTAGCGTTTTGGAAATTTGGTTGTATACAGAAAAGAAATCACAGCAAAATGTCACATTGTCACTGAAAATAAGATTCTTCTAGTTTTGCACATGGATTTTCTAGTCGGAGTTTCACCATATATGCCATGTTAATTCTCCAGACTAGGTTCCCGTTAAGTTTCTATGGAGGAAAAATTTAATTATTAAACAGCGCTACATAATATTCCACAGATTAGTGCCTAGAGCAAATGAAGACCGCCTG
Organism: Gymnapogon annona; assembly: GCA_029814585.1. Classification (NCBI taxonomy): domain Eukaryota; kingdom Metazoa; phylum Chordata; class Actinopteri; order Kurtiformes; family Apogonidae; genus Gymnapogon; species Gymnapogon annona. Next base: position 4,443,664 of record JAPTHA010000027.1, read on the forward strand.
ACCTCACACTGACACTCAACCTACTGTAATTCAATGTCAAAAGGGAACAGATGGACCTGCGACATGAGCATTACGGATCAAGCATCTGGCCGCCTTATTAACGGACGCTTTAAGCCTATGTGATGCATTCTGATGTCCGCGGTCGGGCCCATCTCCAAACTGCTGCCACGTCACGTTTCCACAAACCAGAGCTGAACTGTTGAGCAGGGACTGAGCCGCATCACGCTGGCCATTACGATGAGAGCAGAACGCCAATAGAGACAGTGTGTGCAGCCTGGGATTAAGTACTGCAAAGTAATGCTGGGAGTGAGCAGCCCAGCGGAGGAAGAAAACAGTATCTATGAAGCCTGCAGGGAAAAGAGTTACTGTGACAGAATGAAGACTCAATATTTACCCATTTTTAGTTTTTTTAGATAGCATATTACAAGAACTTCCATCATTATTGCATGTGTCTGTCACCTAGGCTATGTAATAACTATGTAATTTAACTTTTAAACTTATTCATCTATATATTTTTGTGATATTTTATTGTTATTTATGGAGCCAAGCTATCACGGTGAGTGATATCTGAATGACGAACACAGGCACTATGGTGTAACACACTAATACTCACTCGTGCATCAAGTGAGCTGGCGTCGCAAAAAGTGTTCATACCAAGTCATTAATATTGATATGAATTACTTTTGAAAATATGATTTACAGAAGCTGATGGTGTTATAATAGAAATGTCCCACTACAATACCACGTAAAGATCAATTATCATTTTACAAGCAGGGCTGCTCAATACGTCGATCGCCATCTACCAGTCGATCGCGAAAGTATTGTGGGTAGATCGCATGGCATTACAATTTAGCCTAACATCGTGAAGTGAATGAAATTTTTCACTTGATTGACAGTCAGTCTGACCAGTCAATGAGCATGCGTGTTATCGCAAGCTAGTGAGTTGACCAGTACGGACCAGACCGTGCGCGGCATCCGGTCTGACCGTTTACAGATTTTAGAACTCCGTGCACACATAAGGCACACTGCTGATTATTGAGAAAATGACAGGCTTTTAAGTGAACCTTGTGGTAGGAAATGGGTCGGTCCAAGTACCGTTCCACCAGGACAGAGGATCATTTGAAGTGTGCTTGAGGCTGGTGTCAGCAGATACAGTACGGATGATGCATCATATGCATATTATTACATAAATATTATATGATGTATCCCTGGCTGGTTCCGTTCAGTGCAAGTTATCAGAGTAAGGTAATGAGAAAAAATGTACGTAGTTGAGCAATATGGGTTCACACAGTTATACAAAGGACACTAACAGATAGAGAGATAGATAGATAGATAGATAGATAGATAGATAGATAGATAGATAGATAGATAGATAGATAGATAGATA
>JAPTHA010000027.1:4445150-4456177 GCA_029814585.1 Gymnapogon annona
AGATAGATAGACTTTACTGATCCCAAAAACGGGGAAATTGGTTCATATGTGGAAATATGTGTACATATAAATAACACAAGGTACACTAACATATATGTACATATAAATAATTGTCAATATATTTCTAAATAAATATATATTTGTCAATTTTATAGTAGGTAGATATTTTTTACTTTTTCATTTTGAAAGTAGCTCGCATGCTGAAAAAGTGTCGGCACCCCTGTTTTACAGATTTTGTTTTCTTACTTTATGAATTTCCATAAAATGTTAAGAGCGCTCAGCTGGAATTGAGACAAAAATACACAAAATATCGACTCCGTAATCATTTACTCACACCTCTTGTATAACAGTGTCATTAATACTGGAATTACAGGTTGTAACATAGTTGAGTGTGCGACCTCATTACTCAACAGATGATTGCAAGCCGGTGATTTAAAACTTGTCCCAACTCAGACAAGCATGTACCGACGAGCTGTCGTCACCGCCACTGCCAACAACCTCATCAAGGGTGAACTGATATGTGCCGTTTTGTGTAGAGTTTGATGTGTTTAACTCTGATGAACGGCACCTTCACTGGCCTCCATTAAGTGCTTCATGCTGCATTTTTATCTCGGATCACAGCCTTGATGAAACACCAGCTGTGACATCACATGCTGGGATGAAACCACACAATTAATATATTCCGGCTCCACTAGACTGAGTGCTGAGCTAATCATATGTTGCCCTGTTGTTAAGTATTCTTTTGCATTTGTACACAGAGAAGTAGACTATTTTTTGGGGGGGCTGTAGAGAGAGTCGCCCAATAATGGGTTGGCGGGTTTGAATACCGCTCTGTCCTGGTCATGTGCCATTGGGCCAGACACACCACCCACCCCTCACTGGTGTATGAATGCATGTGAATGCCTGGTGGTGGCGGACCAGAGTGTGAATACGAGAATGAATGGATGAGAAGAAAATAAATAAATATGTCAAAAAGAAGTAGAGATTAAGAGAACACAGAAAAGCTCGTATAAGTGTACTATATAATGAAAATATATAATATAATAAATGCTAATATAATAAAATATAATATATTACTGTATTATATAATAATATATATTATTGTTATACATTATTCTATAATACAATGATGTTATCCAATTTTTAAGAAATAGAAATTAAGAGAAAACATATAAGTGTATTATATAATGAAAATATCGACTATAATATTAACATAATAAAATAGATAATTATATAATATATATTATTGTTATATATAATTCTATAATATAATAATATTTCATTTTAAAAAGAAACAGATTAAGAGAAAACATATTATATAAGTCTATTAGATAATGAAAAATGTCTCACCTTATCTAGTTTTGCCTCGATCTCGACGACGTCAGTTTCCACCTCATCAATATTTGCCCTGAAACACACACACATGCACAAAAAAGAAACAGTTAGCGCAGTCCTTCCCCACGTGTCAAATATACACAGTTTTTTGTTTTTTTTTTCTTGTTGGAAGGCATTCATTCTCACAAAGGATAAGGACACTCCATAAGTCAGTGAGTGACAGATGGAGGTCAGCCGTTGCCAAACCCAGACATGTTTGAGCAGCACGGGTTTGGGTTTGCTGCTGGGCGACGTTAAGTGAGTGAGACGCCGTACTGGGAGCAGTTCAGCTCTGTCAAAACAAAGCGTCAGACAAGGTCTCGACACAGTGAGGAGGGAACACAACTGCGCGGCTCATCCCACCTCCTCACTGTCAACACCACCACCACCGCCAGTACCAACAGTACCACCACACCCAACTGCATCTGGAGTCTGGACCAGCGGGACTAATGTGGTTCAACACCCAGAGGCCCACAGCTGGATGACGAAGGCTCCTGAATGCACCACTCCCCAGTGTCTCCACACACAACGCTGATGTCATTCATTTTAAGTAGGTCAGGGGTGTCAAACCTGTGACTCTGGGGCCAACAGGGGCCCACCAAAGGGTTAAATCCGGCCGGTGAGATGAATTCATTAAATGCAAAAATGACACTGACTATACTGTATCTCAAGGGGATCAGACAAGAAATACACAATAACCCATAAATAATGACAATTCCACAGTTTCCTGTTTATTTTAGTGTGAAGGAAGCAGAATTATGTGAAAAACATCTACACCATACACTTTCCCATGGTGAGATAAATAAAATCATATATCTATAAGTGTAATTTGAACTCTATATTGGGGTCCTGTCAGTCTTTGCATCCACATATGTATGTGAGCAGATGTTCTCCAACATGATTTTGATTAAAATCAAGCATCTTTGACAGATGACAGTTTACAATCCCGTGTGAAGATGCAGGTGACGGCATACATGTGCAGACTTTATTTGTCCCACTCGGGGAAATTTCCAATCATTTATATATATATATATATATATACACATACATACATACATACATACAAGAGTTCAGAAGCAGAAATCACATTCAACAACTATGATCTTTCGGCTTTTTCCCTTCCGGGGTCGCCACAGTCAATCCAATTTGCATATTAGATTTGGCAGGAGTTTTTTTTTTTACGTCGGATGCCCTCCCTGAGCATTCCTACAACCTTTGTATTTGTCCGGGTTTGGGACTGGCAAAATTAAGGCCACAGTTGTAGGCAGCAGCGTGAAGGGTCTTGCCCAAGGGCCGACACTGGACACTCAATGGGAGAATAGAACCCGGATCCCCTATGCACCAGCGGAGTGCCTTGCCAACTGAGCTATCCAGCCGCCACATTAAACAAGTATAATAAATATGCTACCATTTACTATTGTTTTGTATATATCTATATACAAAATAATATATTATACAGTGAGGATGGCATTTACTGCCATAAATACAATACAGATTTAAATAGACATTGAGTATTTTACTTGAAAGTAACCCTCAAACCAACGTCTCTTTTTGCATGCAGAAATCTAGAAGTGATTCATTGATTTCATAAATGCAACACATTACTTTTTTTATATATAATTTTCAATTTCAAAAGGGCTGGGTAGTATTTTCTTTACCGTGGGAAACGTGTCCAGATGACTCCTAGAGCGGTAAAGGTTGCCGACCCCTGCTCTGCACAGTGACCGTCATCAGTATCCACACTCAAAGCCTCCTTCAGTATAAGAGCTTTGTCTTCCTCACTCGGGGAAGCGCCGTGATGAAAGCATCTGTGGCATATATCCGCCGTATGGGATATGAAAAATATATCTCGGTATATCATCTTTTCTCTCCAGCCTTGGGTGGATTAGCCCGCTTGGCCGCGCTATAGCAAGCTCAGGGGACGGAGGACGACACGTGCATTTCATTCCGATCCCCCAAGTTTTTACTTTAACATGAAACTAAGGGAGGAGTAGAAGTACATACTCCAGGGAGGAAATATCTTTTAAATGCCCAAGACCTGTGCAGAGTGGAAACATGCATTACCTAAATAATCAATACCACATTATTCCACATGCGGGTGTGTGTTTTTGTAACCTCCGCTGATCTACTGCACAGCGTTGAGCCAACCACACCCAAGGATAATCTTGCAGTGAGCAAAGCTGTTTTCACTGCTGATGTCATTTTCGAAACTGCCCTTTTAATGTGATAATGCGGAGCTTAGCGGGCTCTTGCTTTTGAGGAGGCTCATCTCATTGCGCCTTTCGGCCGAGGCGACAGCCAGACTTTATTGGAAAATGTATTAATTTTCAGGTTTGTCTCTGGATAAACAATCCAAGAAATAAAATGAACCATTTTAGCAGAAGCAGTGGAACGCAGCCCTTAACATTAATAGTGGTTTCAATATGATGGGTGTGTACACGAACAGTGACCGCACCACAAGAAACACTGAATTCTGCCTGCTGGTTAATTATTTTTATGCTGTTTTTTTTTTTTTTTTGGAACATGGTTGGTGTCAAACATTCAGTAGATGTTTAAACACGACCATTTTTTGATTAGTGAAGAGTATACATATCACATTTGAAATTTCCCCGAGTGGGACAAATAAAGGTATATCTAATCTAATCTAATCACAATGACCTCTGACCTGCACAAAATTATAGGAAATATATAAAGCTTTAAAGTCAAATTAATACATGACTTTGCTGGATCTTTTTAACATAGACATTTTTGGAATTTAAATACATTGAAAAGGCCTGTGTAGCTTTCATAATGATTTGTACATAGTATTTTCTAAACTGAATTACAATTTTAGCAAAAACAAAAATTGAACTACACATTAGAGAATATATTTTTATTTTTCAGTTTCTGTTTCATTGGTACATGTGTTTTTAAAAAAGCACTGACAATGATAAGAAATCATAATAATAAGAAGAAGAAGAAGAGAAATAGGATGTTCTACAAGATGTGACAACCATGAAAATTTTTTTAGCACACCACATTGGTTCAGCTCTATATACCCAAGCAGGGCTTGTAGGACTTAGGTGGTCAACATATGTCTCTCTGTGACTCATGCGGTTCCCTTATTTACGTGTTGTTTTTTGTGTGTTTTGTCTGTTGTTTCTGATCCTGTCCTTGTGTGTTGTGAATGTCATCTTGTAGTGTATGAATGTAACTAATATTGTCGAATGAAAAATATGAATCAAACTCATTTTAAAAAAGAAAAGAAAAGGGAATACAACCCCTTTTGTTGTGCATCCTGTTTTGTTTAAAGTACAGTGACAGAAATGCAGTTTCATACTGTGCGTTGACCATGGGGACAGCGCAGCCAGCAGCTCCAGATGTGCACGGATGCTGGTCATGGGACAGCTGCTGCCACAGAATCCCTTCAGGCTCAAACCCCCACTGCCCCGTCTCACTGCACATGCCTCCCATAATAGATGCACACAGCGCCCCGGGCCTGTAGCCACGGCAACCATCTCCAAAGTGGGCCGCAGCGGTCCCCCGATATACTTGTGAGTGGACCCTTATTCAAGCCACGGGGAGCGGAAAAAGCCAAGTAGATAATTACATGAATCACAACAGGGCTACTGTGAGAGGAGAGGGTCATGCTAGCACCATTACACACTTTAGAAAACTTTATTATCCGCGTGAGGGGCAATTTGTTGTACAGTCAGCAGAGAACCATAAAACCACACAGCAATGCATACAATATAGAATTAAGATAAAAACAAGTGCACAAGGCTGCATGGCGGCCAATCAAAACAGGCTGTTGATGAAGTCAATGGATGCAGGAAGAATTGAATTTTTCCTTCTATTTGTCCAGTACTTTGGTACCGTGTATTGGCGACCAGAAGGCAGCAGCCTGTATCCAGAGGACAGCATGTGACTTGGGTCAGCCAGGACAGCTTGTGCTTTCCTTTTGCAAAGTAAATTGAGGATGCAGCCTTTGCCAACGATGCAGTACTATGTAAAAACTATGGAATACAATTCCCAAGGACATTAGAGAAGCCAGCTCGCTGAATATATTTAAAATCCAAATGAAAACATTTTTATTTTCATTGGCGTTTTGAAGGGAGATAAAAATGAGGTTGCAAACACTGACCCAGAATGTGCACTGTGTTTATTCCATTTTATTGACATTTTTATGATTTTATGTTATGGTCACTTGTTATTGCATCTCTTTATACATGTTTTATTTTGTTGAAATTTCATTTGATTTCTTGTACTTTTACCTTGTTGACATTTTATTAATTAGTGTGTAATCGAATATTAATGTATTTCTAATTTGTTAGTTTATTTGTTGTAAATTTTTAACGTGAAGCACTGTGAAGTACTTTGGGCTATAATTGTTGTATGAAAGGTGCTATACAAATGAAGTTTATTACTATTATTATTATTATTGTTGTTGTTATTATTATTACTGTAGCTCTGGCTCTGTACAAGACAGAGAGCTCCTCAAAGCTGATCCCCACTATCTTGTTACACCTTTTAACGATGCCGTTCAGCCTATTTTTATCCTTTAGAGCGAGGGACCCTAACAAGCAAATAAAAGGTTAAAATAGATTTAGTAAAACATCTTCGTAAAGAGGTACCCACATTAAAACTTCTCAACTTTTGATAAAAGTACATGCGCTGGTGGGCCTTTGCACAAACTGCATCAGTATTTGACTTGAATACTAGCTTGTCATCAATGATGGGTACCCAGATATTTGTACTGTGGTAGCATTTCGACTGCCTGAGCATGAATAAAAGCAGGATAGGTTGGTGGAAGCTTCCTCCTAAAATCAATGAACATTTCCCTGGCTTTCTCGACATTAATGTTCAGGGATGAGCCGTCACACTAGTGAATAAAATCATTCACCACTGGGCCAGCATCATCCAGTGAGTCTTAGAGCGAAGCAAATCTGCTTGTAGCTTACGTGTCTACTGGTGCTCAGACGTCACTGATCTACTCATATAAACATGCAGTCGGTGATGGGTCTTAATGGCTGATTAGTGCGAGTGATCAGCACAAATCAATGTATTTAGACCACGTCTGGTTGACTGAAGTTACAGTGCCTGTTTGGTTGCAGGATTGGCCTGGGATCATTTATCTAAGACTGTTAAGCAGCGGTGAAAAAAAGCATAGTAAAAACTGCGATTGTGCTGAGAAAGCTGGAGCTGCGGAGGTTTTCTGGCTGGTGACATGCTGACGGGGCATCCAGAGGAACGACTGAGGTGATTTTTACAAGCTCAGAGTAGCAGAACACCTCTGTTTCTCTTTACGTCCTGCACTGCCCACAACTTAACTAACTTCACATGGTGCCCTGCCGTTATTTTTGGTTTTGGTCCGAGTTATCCTATAGCACATTATGTCTTTACATGCAACACTTCAAAGAAAACCATAACATTTCCATCGCTAGTTTTTAACACTGGCTTTGCTACTGGGTGTGAATGAGCCAACGGTGATGCAGCTGGCACATCAAATGCCCCGGAGGATTGTGTTTTGGAGGGTGATTTGATGCAGAGGGGCCTGGTGGTTTGGGTGAGGAATGAGCAGGTGGGGCACTAAAGACATGAGCCAAGACTAGGTTCATGTAGTGACTCCTAAAATACAGCCATGGCTCCCAAAATGTCGCTTGCACTGACCATAACTTGGCTAACTCAAAATGGTGCTCTAACTTTATTTTGGATTTTTGTCCAAGTTATCCTATGGCACGTTATGTCTTTACATGCAACACTTCAAAGAAAAGCACAACATTTCCATTACTAGCTTTTAACACTGGCTTTGCTACAGTGTGTGAATGAGCTAACGGTGATGCAGCTGCAAACAAATTCCCCAGAGGGTTGTGTTTTTGAGGGTGATTCGATGCTGGTGGTTCGGGTGAGGAATGAGCAGGTGGGGCACTAAAGACAAGAACCGACACTGGGTCCAGGTATTGACCCCTAAAATACAGCCACGGTTCCAAAAGCATCCCTCAAGTGTTCGCCAGCTGGGACACACCAGCTAAACATACAGACAGCAGCTCATTGGGGAGAGCAAATGAACCAATGAGAGTCGGTGCGCCTCAGTGAACGTGCCAGCATACAAATGAGAACAGCTGTAAAGCAGACTGGATGCTCGCTTCAAGTGATCCTCCGTAATCAACACACTGTTTGATATCGTTCTGCTCTTTCCAAACTGTTTTCAACCTCAAAACCTACTACAGATGGTTGCATCAGTGTTGGGTATTTGTAGAAATTCACAGGCCAAAGCAAACAAGGGTGGAGGAGGGGTTCAAAGGGGTCAGAGACGGGACGCCTCTGTCTGAAGACCCCATTGTGAAGTAACCACTTCCTGTCTGGAGAAACAGCAGCATTTTGTTATATTATTGACTGCTTTGGTGTCCTAATTGTGGCTGGATTGCGAGGCTGAATGGATGATTGGTGGGGGGTGTATTCCCTTCAGTCATGTTGAACAGCAGGGATTCTCTGGATATTCTTAGCTGCGTGCCTCCTAATACACCCCCCACCCCGCCTCTGTTTCCTTTACTTCCAAAGCACTACATGGTCTAATAATTCAGGGTCAAGGATGCGCTCCTGACTGTGCAATGCAACCTAGTGCATTTTTAAAGCCGCAGCAAGTCAGAAATATCTCAACTCAATGCAAAATTAACACATACATAAACGGTCAGACCTTAACCCCCCCTGACCTCCAGAGACACGTTATATGCTTCCAGTTGCCGCTCACTCCCGTCCTCATTCCAATAATTTACCATCCACTATTCCTCGTAATCTGTGGAAACCCAATGCTAATGCCTTTAAGGTGTGGAGGAGCTCCAAATGTCTCTGGTAATACCCCGTCCAAACATGTGTTCTAAAGCCTTGTCTATTGTTTCACAAGCCCGGGCTTTTATTTCCACTTGAAAGCTTAAGATGTGTTCCTCATACTTAAAACAGGTCTGCTTTCTGTTCTGAAACAGAGGAGTTGAGCCACACTATAAACACCGATCGCATTTCTGCTCCAGACTACCGTACGTCGAGGGTTCTGCTGTCGCTGCATGAACTTCAAAACCTCTCCGACGCACACACATATCTGCACTAATGGCTTCACGGAAACATGACATGTCTGCCTTGGCGATAGTTAGTCATTTACGCTTGGATTACAACATGCTGAGAGCTGGAGCGTCAGTGTCGGTGAGTGCATGGATTTACTTTTACATTATGGCTCCACACTTCATCACCATCCCCCTCCCCCAATCGCCCACTGTGCCAAATACTTACATGCAGCCAAACAGCTGAGTGGCAACCTTTTACCAGGCCTTGTTTCTACGGCAACCTTCATCTACCCTTGCAGACGGACGACCCTCCCGGCCCACCCACTCATTCAGTGAACTCAATACAAGGACCACCAACACTCCCGCTATACTCACTGGGGCCCTGTTTGTCTGATGTGTGCTGCTGCTGAAAGCCCCCGTCTGATGCAGAGTTCATGAGAGGACAGGACTCGTTAAAGACTCTATGTCGCTGTATTCATTGATCGATAAATCAGGTTTGAATGAACCGACAAGTGAGTTACTGTGAGGCTAATAGTTTCACATTAAATTTTAGGGCTGAGTGATCTCACAGTTCATCAGTGGGTGGGCTTTTCAGAGGGATCGTACTAATTTTGACATTAAATAAAGAAATACAGTATAACAAAACTCTATGGTGTTAAAACATTTACTTTGACAATGTGAAATTATGGGTTGCTGTTGCATTAATGTTGCCAATTCGTTTTGGTCTGTTTATAGTGATTCCTTCTTCATCTGCATACATGGTGGGTTTAGTTGAATATTTGCAGGATATGTTTCTAAAGCTGAAGAAAGAATAACTTTAAACAGCAAAGAATGACAGTACATACTGTATTAGCTACTGGGCCAGCCTCTGCATTTGTAACATAGAATAATATTAGAGGGTTGGTTAATTCTAAAACTCAAATTTGTGCATGTTCAACTTTACTTAACTGGCAAACTTAATCTAGTACCATTGCACAGTACTGTATGTCCTGTACAGTCCACTTTTATTAAATTACAGTTCATTTTTCATACCGTAGAGGATACACTTGCAGCTCTCACAGTCGACTCATTAAAGGCAAAAAAAGAAAAACAGAAGGAATGCCAAAACTCACACTTCCCTTGGGGGGTTGGGGGTGCTGCTCTCAGTGAAGCAGTGATTAAACGGACAGTGACTAACGTAGCTGCCAACTGGACGAGCTTGTCCTCATGAAAAAAGTCCAAAATGCAACCAGATCTATTTTAGCAGAAGGACAACTTCTCGCTACCAGAGGGGGGGCTCGTAAATCACAGACACCGAGGGACGCTCAGACCGACAGCAGGACGTTCTTATGTCTGCATGAAAAGTTATAAAAAGACCTGATTACATGAAGGACAGACATCTTAAATCAAAAACATGACTTCGAGCAATCTGTGGCAATTGAGTTCTATTAGGCTAATTATGGAGTGTTCTGGTGTTACACACGATGGGAACGCAGAGAGTGGAATCAGATTAGACATAATGTTGCAAAACACAGAGAGTGTGTGCCTTACTGTATATTTAGCATTTCACTGGTCTTTCAAACCACCACAGTGCAATGGGACAGTGCTGCTGCAGGACGCGCATAAATCACCCCTTATTGTCCGTCTCAAAAGATGGAAGGGTGGGGTGATATCACAGCTGTTACGCCAGGTAAAATGAGGGCGGCCATTAACAACACTCTCAGCGTGGGCAGGATTTGGCCTCTTATTTTCCCCACCGGCGATCTGAAATCAGAGCACTAGACCCTAAAGCGTAAATGCAACTGCCACGTCCAAGACAGAAGGGGTGGAAAAAGCATTGAGATGCCAAACTGTGTACTGAAAAAGACCATTTAACATTAACTTTTACTTTACATACACCCAGCAGCCATTTTATCTCCTCTTGTACCAATCAACTTCCAGAACTTGCATCCTGCCATAAATGATGCCATTCTGCACTAATGCTGCCGTTCTGCACTAATGTTGCTATTCTGCATTGTGCACTTTCTTCTAATGCACCTTCTACAACTGATGATGATGACTTCTTTCGGCTTTTTCCCTTTTTTTTTCCTTTACATCAGATGCCCTTCCTGACACAACCCACTGGATGGTCATCCCAGGAATCAAACCCAGGTCCCCACATGCAGCAACCCGGTGCTGTACCAACTGAGCTATCCAGTCGGATATATGCACCTTCTACAACTGCACCTCAATAACTGACCTCATACTGACTACACTGAAATACTGTCAAAACTCTTCTATATAACCTACATGTACACTATATGTCCGAAGATGTGGTTGTTATTGCCTTTTTTGAACTCTTATGTCATATATTGTGTGTTACAAATACTTTTGCACATCTTGAAGTATGTGGAAATTTTGATCATTGTTTACCAGTACAACACATTGATTCAGCTCAATATACACGAGCAGGGCTTGTAGGACTTGTGAGGATGTGTGAGATCTACATATGTCTCTCTGTGACTCATCTGATTCACTTATTTATGTGTGTATTTGTTTGTTTTTGTGGTGTCTTGTTTGTTTGTTTCTCGGTCTTGTCTGTTGTCTCTGATCCTGTCATTGTCTGTTGTGAATGTTGTCTTGTAGTGAATAAATGTA
>JAPTHA010000027.1:4502360-4518597 GCA_029814585.1 Gymnapogon annona
TCATATAATTTGACTTGTTTCACTCTAAAAACAGAGAGGAAAGTTTGGATTTGACATTATTTATAAATCATAATGGTATTATTTTACTGGTTCAGCCCACTTCAGATCAAGTTTACCTGAATGTGGCCCCTGAGTGAAATGAGTTTGACACCCCTGGTTTATACAAATTCTCTATATTGTGTTGACAGTCAACACATTTAAATCAATCTATCTGGGTTTGCTTAAATTTTGCTAATGTGCGTCAAAAGTAATCTTGGTATATGATAGTTGTTGTGCTCTGTTGAATCTTCAGTCTTGATCTTAAGGGTCAGGACTTGCTCAAGGATGTAATTGTTGAGGTGTTGAAGACATTTATAGAGATGTAAACACCAACAGACACACCGGAAAGGATTAACTGATGCCATTTTTAAGAAACTACCCTTGTGCTTTATGCCAAATTAAGTCTATAAATAGGCTGCAGAGGTGACTCAGTTCATCAATATACATTACCCTGGTCACAAAAGAAAAAGTCAATGTCAGTAATCATGACTCAATTCATCTTAATCATAGCCTTTAAGACTAATGTATTAGATTAACACAGGCGCGAGTGTTTGAAGTGATTATTATGAGAGAACTCTTTGTGGAATTGTTTAAATTGAATGCATTTGATTTTCTGCATCAGTAACATCAATCTCACTGATGTGCTGCTACACATGGTCCGAGGATATAAAAGATTTAAAAAGCACAACTCTGAAATGTTTATTTTAACACCATAGAGTCGCACTATAAGGTGCAGAAAACACAGGGAATCGCAGGATGGCTATTACAGGTACTGAACACGCATCTTCAACAGGAGAAAACAGAGCCATTGTTGCTTCATCAAAGTCAAAACCAAACAGGAAGCTGTCATACAGCATTTCCAACACAACAAACTTTTTAAACCAATGACAATTTTTTCCCATACAAAACATACACGATAACATGTGGGCTGATATCTCAACATCAAACTGAGTGCCAGGGAACACAACAGTCCACTCCCGATGTGCTGAAATACAGAAGGCACTTCAACCTGTAATGGCTTCAAGTCACTTAAGGATTTGTAAGATCTGAACTCACAACATGCAAACAACTATGGATGAGACACATCAGATCACACCCATGATAGGTTAGTCTTCACTGCACTTAAAAAAAAAATAAAAATAAAATAACATAATTAACAGCAGTGTTATTACCACCACTATTAATGCTATTTTAACACGAGTGGTTAGTTTAATCTCAAGGAGACCATTATAAAGACTCAGTCCTGTAATATTAAATCAAACTCAAACATGCAATTGGTGCAATAAATAAAAGGTCTATAAACAGCAAACCCTTTTAAAGAACTTAAGTCACATTTGAGGTACAGAGTCCAACTGCTTCAGTAGTAGGTAGTGCATGTTAGAAAAGCATTCAGTGAAATAGCTTCTCCATTTCTTCCAGATTTTCTGTGTCAAGTTTAGTGATTCTCCTGTCTGTGAGGAACAGAGAGGGAGACAAGTGTTAGTTTGTAATACCTACCGTTCCCCACCCCACACACACACTTCACATCAAACTAGAAAAGACGAGGACATACTGAAATGCTCCTCAATTTGTTTAAGGAGAATCATGCCGTGTTGGCTGTCCACCATGTTGACAGCAAACCCCCGTTTCCCAAAGCGCCCCGTGCGGCCGATCCGATGCAGGTAAGTCTCGCTGTCAGCGTTCCCATCCAGGTCCATTGGAAGGTCGAAGTTGATTACAATGGATACTTGTTCAACATCGATGCCTGTTATAAGCACACACAGGTTTGAGGTACTGATCCTACACACATCTATCAGATACAACTCAGGCAGTGCTGTTAACACCAACTACATGCACGCCATTACTTCTGCCATTTATGCTGCAATTGACATGTCTTGCCTCTGGAGCACACGTTTGTCGTCACCAGGACCTTCTCCTTGCCGTCCTTAAACCTTTCGATGATGGACGCTCTCTGTTCCACAGTCAGTTCCCCACTGAGCAGAGCCACCTGGTGGCCCTCGTTGGACAGCTCTGCAGTCAACCACGAAGCAATCTTGCGGGTCTAAAGAAAACTTGTTAAGCGAGCTGAGACGCTGACTCTATATTTAGAATAGCAACTTAATGGCGTGAAGCACTATTAACTCCTTACAAAACAAAAGTTAATGTGTCAGACTTACATGGCAGAAAACCATTGCCTGTGCGATAGTAAGACATCCATACAGGTTACAGAGCGCAGTGAATTTTTCCCCCTTGTCTCTACAGACCACAAAGAACTGCTTGATGGTGTCTAGCGTCTCCTCCTCGCGCTTCAATTTGATGATATTGGGGTCAGGGACCACGCGCCCTGCAAACCTCCACACAGACTCCTCAAAGGTTGCAGAGAACAGGAGCATCTGACACCCCTTTGGCAGCATTCTTCATCCACATAAAGGAAGGTAGTAGAGTTAAAAAAAAGGCTTACATTTGTAATTTAAATATTATTGCATGAAGTACAACAGGGAATTACAGATAATAAAATAGTTTACATTTGCAAAATCTGATGTATTTATTTCATTTACTGTTATCTATATATTCAATTAAGAAATGTGACCAAACATTTCCTTCCTTCATAAGTGGGATCAAAACAACTAACATCAAACTTGTTAAAAGCTGATCTTGTGTTTTTTTGCATCACTTTAGCGTTAAATTGTCTTGTGTTGAATCAAAATGAGAAGAATCACATTGGTAGTTTCCTCATATGTAAAATAGTCGACTGCATGTGTGTCATTAGAAGGGCCCACCTCTGGATACGGATGCTTTGGTCCTTATGACCCTGTGTTGCAATCATCACGTCAGCTTCATCCAGCACAAACACAGAAATGTTCTTGGTGTCGATTATCTTGTGCTTGGTGCACAGGTCCAGCACTGTGCCTGGCGTTCCAATGACGATCTGCTCCTGTAACTTCTTCCCACGCTCCACTGAACAGATGAACGAAGTCAGAAAGCCCTGCGACACCTGTGGTCTCATTGTAGTTTGCTGAAAAGTCACCTTAACAGCCAATTACACTAAAGGTTATTATTTCATCACACCGCTCTCACATTTGTGTCCGCGAACAGCATACGCCAGCTTCACCTCGGGGTAGAATTTCCCCATCTGCTCTATCACTTGACCAATTTGCAGAGCGAGCTCATATGTTGGCGATATGCAAAGGCACTGAAAGAAACAGCTTGTTAAAACATCTCAGAATGTACAGCTGGCTGTAGATAGGGGCTTACTTCACAGATTACAGGCTGCACACACCTGAGTCCACTTATTGGCTGGATTTACATGGCTGAGCATGGCCAGAGAAAAAGCTGCGGTTTTGCCTGTGCCAGACTGCGACTGGGCAATCAGATTCTGAGGACTGAAACCAGAGAAAAGAAAACAGCGCGTCAACAGCCTCCAAGATGGACCACAATAAAACAGGCTTTTAATTTGAGCCAATTTGTAATGTGCCATTGGTGAAAAGTAAATCTATATTTGTCAATCATTTCTGAACAATCGAGTCAATAACTGTTAATTAATCTTGTCAATTAACTTAATCAACTGACAAATTGTCCACATGACAGTGCAAGAGCCTAAGCTTGTCTCTTGTATTAAAATTTAATTGAAAACAGCTCAGTATCTGCATATTGCCCTTCACTCTCAATTATTCATAACATATTCTTGGACAACATTATGCCCCTGAAGATAAAAAGGTATAAGCACCTTTTTTTTTAGGCTTTTATATTAGTTTTAGCATTATTTTGTAATGTAGAAATACTGCAAGGATTTAAAAACATGAACAGCGGTGGAATGTGATAAACCACTGGCCTGGCTTTCCAAATATGCATTTTTATGCATTTTTTTTTATTCTTGTTAAGTTGGTACTTTAGCTCACAGGCATAGATCTAATGAGACACAAAGCTCTTTCCAGATAATTTCATAAAGTTATTTATGAATGCCAAACTAGACACTTAATGATATCCTTGAAATGCGCAGTACCGTTAAGTAACAAAATGCCTGAAGCCACTTTCAGCACCAAAGATGTGATCAAGACGTCACATTAATAAGCAAATATATCAAGCAAGAATGACTCAACTTCAGAAAATAACTTGGGCAAAAAAAAGAAACTCACGGCTGAGCCAACATCATGGGCAAAGCGCTCTCCTGGATCCTGGATGGTCTGTTGAAACCCATGTTGTATACTCCCCTCAGGAGTTCAGGTTTCCTGTAGAAAAAAACATCCAAATAAAAGCCATGGAGGAATCTGTGTAGAGATGGAGTCACTTCTACTATAAATACTAGGTATAGACTGATCCACAGACGGAGTCACCTCTACTAGTCATTGGAATGAATTGCCGTTATTGTTCGAATTGCAGTTAACGTTCCAACTAACTCGTTGGGAGGAAATTCTCTTCTTTTCAATCTTTCTTTCGTAGTTTGTTGATGATGTGTGTGTCTATAGCACAGGTGTCAAACATGTGATTGACAACTGTGCTATGTCAAACACAGGTGTCAAACACCCGGGGGCCAAATCCGGCCCGCCAAAGGGTCCAGTCTGGCCCTTCAGAAATATCTGTGCAATGCTGAAATGATACTGAAGATATTAACAATATTAGTTCAGGTTCCACATTCAGACCAATTCAAGTAGTATTTAACAACATTTTTTTAATAACCTGAACAATTATGAACAATGTGTAATCACTTAAAATAAATCATTGCAAATTAAAAATATTCTCCCTGTTATTAAATACTATGTCAGTTATAATGTACTGTACATGTGTAAATGTTAAACTGAAGTATAATATTGTTAAAAATACACTTATCTTTTGTTCATATTTATTCATGTTGCTTTAAAAGTTTTTAGATGTGAACATTTTCATCATATAATTTGACTTGTTTCACCCTAAAAACACAGGAAAGTTTGGAGTTGACATCATTTATATGTCATTATGGTATTATTTTACTGGTTCGGCCCACTTCAGATCAAGTGTACCTGAATGTGGCCCCTGAGTGAAATGAGTTTGACACCAGTGGTCTATAGGTTCTTCCATCCGTCATTCCACCTGCTCCAGTCTCTGCGCCGATGCTCCAAACGGGATGTAAATCTAAGTCATAGCCCAACTAACCAGCCATAATGCGTCATGGGCACTCATATGTAAAGTCGTTCCATTAATGTGCCTTTTTTTGTAGGCAAATCAAGTGTGTTTGAGTCTAAAACTCACAGTCTCAGCTCCTCAAATGTCTTTACGGAGTACAGAGGGGAGGTGGGGTCCTTCTGCAGAACCTCCACCTGGTTCCTGTTCTTCACTAAAGTGTGTCTGATCAGTTTGTTGAGTAGAGACTGTTCGGCCAGGTCGATCTTGGCGTTGTCTGCCTCTGCGTCCCAGTCTTCATGGTCCAGGTGCCTCGTCTCCCCTCCTCCACACGACTTCAGCACCATGTTTCCTAAAGTGAGGCGAGAGGACAAAACTGAACCGCCATATCCCACTGCACGTTAAACCAGGGGTGTCAAACATGCGGGCCGAGGGCCAAATACGGCCCGCCATAGGATGAATTTGTGAGATGCAAAAATTACACGGTTTACAAGGTTTAACTCAGGTTCCACGTACAGACTGAGGAAAATATGATCATAATAACCTATAAATAAAACTTCAACATTTTCACTGTGGAAAAGCAAATATTTTCATGTAATTTTCCTGTATTTACACCATAACAAAGTATCATTTCACAAAAAAAGCAAATAACCTGAACAAATATAAACAACTTGAATAGTCTGAAGAGAAGTATGTGCAATTTTAACAATATTCGGCCTGTCACTAAACGTTATCTGCCAGATATAACGTGCACATGTAAATGATAGACTGAAGCACAATATTGTTAAAACTACACTCACCTTTTCAGTTTCTTAGTGTTTATTCATGTTGCTGTAAAGTACAGTTATTATGTTACACTTCCATGATGCAATTTGACTTTTTTCACTTTAAAACACAGAGAAAAATGTGGAATTGACATTATTTATATATTATGATGTTACTACTTTTCTGCTTTGGCCCACTTCAAGTGTATCTGAATGTGGCCCCCCTAAGTGAAATGAGTTTGACACCCCTGCGTTAAACCATAATGCACATCACCTGTTAATTCAATTAGCATCCACCCACATGTCTTTACCATTTATGTCTTCTTTCGTGTCTCGTCGACCACACTGTTGGCCGTTATTCGTTGTCAAGTCCAACTGGTCGGAGAAAATAAAAGTTTGACATATTATTAGGATAAATAAGACGCCAAAAAAAATTCCACGTGTTTTAAGTTGCCGTTTGGTATAGACCGCAGAGATGCTAATGTGAGCTAACCTGCTAACGACGACACCCACACGATGGATATGGTTTTTTTCTGTTTTGTTGGGGGGTTTTTTTTGGGAAAAATTACTGACCTATCAGACTTACCTGTGACAGCGCCGCCGTCGACTCTTGGATTTTGACAGAAAGCGCCCACGAGTCTTTCGACATTTTCCTGACTTTTAATTCGGACCTTCTTTTCCAAATTAACGGCACAATATACAGTTGAAAAAAACGTTTGCGTGATGCGCGTGAAAGTAAAGTGACGAAGCGCCGCTGACCTGACCTGAACCAACCACGAGCCGCTGGACCACACCACTGACGGTGCGTTCACAACGTGGGACATATGGCGACTTTATGGCCTGAGACACCACGACGTCCCGAGAAACGTACATTAATACGGCCAGAAACACACGTTTTCACAATGAAAACCCCGTGAGAATAATAAAGATATTTCTCGGCTTGATTTTGAGGTGAAAGTCGCAAGAATACTGATGAGCCAATGTACTCCAGGTGATATTCATAAGGTCAAAAGTTGCTTCGTAACTCTTACCTCTCTGTTCATATTACGTTTGTGTTGTTAAATCGAAGTAACACAACCGAGCCTGACGTATGTTTTACCAAAAGTTTTCGTTTTAATTACAATGATTTATAAATTACAATTTTTACGAGGTTCAGCGAAGGCATCACATTAACCCAGCCCGTGTTCAGAGGGAGCCACGTGACACACCCATCAGAGAGAGGATCAACAGAAGCTGCTAGCACCTGTTAAGGTATTTTACATAACACTAACGCAATACACAGGTTATAATAGACATTTTATATATCTTTTGTACATGAGAATTCCTAAATCACGCTTATTGTTAATTTTTATATGTTTTTAATGCTGTCTTTATTTACATAAGGGGCAAGTCAAGTTATTTATTTGACTTTTCTAGGATTCAGAAGAGTTAATTAGTTGCCATTTATATAGTTAGTATTAAGGAACTTGTAAATTGTTAGTGGATGTTCTATTTGTGCCGTCCTGCTTGTGAAACTGAATGTGGGCCTGTACAGTATTAATGTGTGTGTCTTCTTCTTTGGGCTTTTCTCTTCAGGGGTCACCACAGCAAATGACTTGCCTCCATCTGACCCTCTCTTCTGAATCCTCTCCTCTCACACCAACTACCTTCATATCCTCTTTCATTACGTCCATAAACCTCTTCTTTGGTCTTCCTCCAGACCTCCTGCCTGGCACTTCAAGACCCAGCATCCTTCTACCAATATATTCCCTCTCTCTCCTGTGGACATGTCCAAACCATCTCAGTCTGACCTCTGACCTTATCTCCAAAACCTCTAACATGTGCTGTCCCTGTGACGTACTGGTTCCTAATCCTATCCATCCTGGTCACTCCCAAAGAGAACCTCAGCATCTTCATCTGTGCTCCCTCCAGATCTGCCTCCTGTCTTTTCCTCAGTGCCACTGTCTCTAGTCTGTACGTCATGGTTGGTCTCACCGCAGTTTTATACACCTTTCCTTTCATTTTAGCTGAAACTTTCCTATCACACATTGCACCTGACACTTTTCTCCACCCGTTCCATCCTGCCTGCACACGCTTCTTCACTTCTTTTCCACACTCTCCATTGCTCTGGACTGTTAACCCTAAGTACTTTAAATCCTCCACCTTCTGTATCTCTTCTCCCTGTAACTTCACTCTTCCACTTGGGTCCCGCTCATTCACACACATGTACTCTGTCTTGCTACGGCTAACCTTTATTCCCCTTCTTTCCGGGGCAAACCTCCACCTCTCAAGCTTCTCTTCTACCTGCTCCCTGCTCGCGCTACAGATCACATTGTCTTCTGCAAACATCATAGTCCACGGAGATTCCTGTCTAACCTCGTCTGTCAGTCTGTCCATCACCATAGCAAACAAGAAGGGGCTCAGAGCTGATCCCTGCTGCAGTCCCACCTCTACCTTGAACTCCTCTGTCACACCTACAGCACACCCAAACACTGTCTTACAGTCCTCATACATGTCCTGCACTGCTCTAACATACTTCTCTGTCACTCCAGACTTCCTCATACAATACCACAGTTCCTCTCTGGGCACTGTGTCATAAGCTTTCTCCAGATCTACAAAAACACAATGCAGCTCCCTCTGACCTTCTCTGCACTTCTCTATCAACATCCTCAAAGCAAATACTGCGTCTGTAGTTCTCTTGGCATGAAATCGTACTGCTGTTCACAAATGCCAACTTCTGTACTTAATCTAGCTTTGACTACTCTTTCCCAGAACTTCATTTTTTGGCTCATCAGCTTTATTCCTCTGTAGTTACCGCAACTCTGTACATCTCCCTTGTTCTTAGAAATGGGCACCAGCACACTTCTCCTCCATTCCTCAGGCATCTTCTCACTATCTAAGATCCTGTTGAACAACCCAGTCAAAAACTCTACTGCTACCTCTCCAAGACACTTCCACACCTCCACGGGTATATCATCAGGACCGAGTGCCTTCCCATTCATCATCCTCTTCAGTGACCCCGGATCCGGTATGGGAGTCTTAAGTGTGATTTGCATATTTGGTTTTGGCAAAAGTTTTTTCGTTGGATGCCCTTCCTGACACAACCCTCTGTATTCTTCCGGGCTTGGGACTGCCACAAGAAGACACTGGCTTGTGCCCCCTTCCGGCTACATTGCAGTATTAATGTGTGTGTGATGGTGTGTTAACGTGTCTGAGAGGCATGAGCAACAGATAGGCAGTGAGAGTCGGGGGTGGGGGGTGGGGTGTACAGACAGAGTTTTATTGGTTGCAGGTTAATTCAATTTGGAGGCGGATGCTGAATTTCAGCCAACCCACCCACACCCATACAGACACACACGCACACACACACACACACACACACACAGAGAGAAACACATGTCTACATTCTCTGGACTACCAAATGACTTTATAAACACATATTAATTGTCATGGTAACCTCGCAAGAAAACAGATGGATCAAACCAAGTGATCACAACACAGAGAGACAGCCAAACACCCACACTGGATTTGCAACATTAATTGCTTTCCAGAGGAAGATGAAGAAATAGATAAAAAAAAAAAAACCAAGACGACAGGAAGAGAGGGATTATGTGAGATAAGACGGAGACATGCACTGGTCCCTTCACCTCCTACCCATCTGTCGCCCCCCTCCCCTTTCAGCCTTTATTTATCTCACCTACAGCCATTTATTGTGATCCCTGATTATTAAAAAGGATACCTGAATGGTTCTCCTTGCCATCGGTTTCAGTGAGGGCTGGTGTGAGTGGGTGGTGCCGATGCTTTGAATGCGTAGGGGATGGGGAAGGGGATGTTTATTGGTAGAAGTGGACCCTGTGTCTCAGCCCCTCTTTATCTCTCTCGTCTCTCTCTCTCTCTCTCTCTTTCTCTCAAACCCTCCAACTCCAGCAGCCTCAGGGAAGAGGAGGAGGAGGTGGAGAAGGAAGAGGAGGAGGAGGGGGAGGAGGAGAGAATAAATGAAACAGTATTTGTAACCACATGTTGCTGTGCTGTGCTTGATTGAACTGATGCAGCGGCTGCTACCTACCATCCCTGTTCTTTGCATTGTACATCTAACGATGCTGCATCTGTAGCTCCTGCCACCTGTGGCAGCACTCCTATTCCCTCTACGCCACAGAGACAGAGAGAGAGAGAGAGAGAGAGAGAGAGAACAAAAAAGGGGAGCTGAGAGGTCGGCGAGGAGGAGAATATCTTTCATGATAAGTGGACTTCTGACAGAGATTCCTCGCTGTGCACCCAGTTGACACAAATGAAAGGTAAGATAATGAGACAGATACTGTGATGAGATCAGATGCATTTTAACGCCGCAGTCTGCCTCTCTCTACTTCTTCTCACTGATCATGCATATATTATCCATCACTGTCATATTGTGTAAATAAAGAAGGAGGTCAAAGCAGATGTTGATTAAAACTGCCAGTGATGCACGTCGATCTGCAGATTCTCAGGCGCTCTGTTCCAACAGGTGGTTACCAGAACACTGCTCACAGTTTTGACAGTAATGAGTGCAGGGGAGTGTGGCAATGCCGATTTAAAAAAAAAAAAATGTTCAGAGTTGATGGTTTGGTGGTCTTGTAGCTACCCCAGAGAGAAGACGGATGATTCATGTGACAGAACCAATAAGAAAAGAGGCACCTGGGGACTGACACTTTAAGCACTAATTACTATAAGATGAAAGAGCGTTAAGGTGCACTGGAAAAAACAGACACCTGCTTCAGCGTCTCCCAGGGAATTAGTTGGTTTGTTTTTTTTTTAAAGCATGATGAATACTTCAAAAATCAGATTTGATGAAGTTATATTCTGAGTCGTACTCTATGCCTTATTTGTAATGATATACAAATGTCAGAGTTATCTTCCAACATTGTTCCTGTAGATGCATCAAGGGCTGTATTCCTCTCTCTGCGTCTCCAACTGTGCACGTCTGGACACAGGATGGCACTGTTGAGACACAACAGAAATCTCTTAATTGCATCTGTGTGACCTTTTCCTCACCATAAATAACCATTTGGTGCCTAAGACCCTTTATGACTATTAAAAAGACAGATGGAATTTGTATTTGCAGAGGGACTCATGAAACTTGATGGTGGTAAACTTATGTCACCTTGTTTACGGAGGCAGCCGAGCCTCTTAGAAATGAGTCTTTGAATTAACACGATTTTGTGTGCGGGAAGTGACCTCCCGATGTTTTTAATCTCAATCTGACTCTGTTACAAGTGATGGCACACTTTGGAGACTGGTCAGTCTGCAGGCGAGCAGAGCAGAGCTGTCTCTATGGAAATTGCTTTCGTCATAACACTTCCTATCAAGCCGGTGCTGTGGATCTGGTTGTGCAGCAGACACAGACCCTTGACAGCAATATAAGCAAGTCTGTTGTTAGAGGAGACGGACGGCGTTCAGTCTTCAACACAGGTTGAAGCAGACCATTTTTTTTACCAGTATTTCTAACATGATTATCAAGAACTGTACTCTATACCATGAGAAATGTTTTGTTTTTTTAAAATTTGATCCTTTTCACCCTCAAATGGCACCAAACGCAGGTGGTTCATTATTATGTTTATTCCTCTCTTGGTGTATTATGATGAAATTCTCAATCTCATTTTGGTTTATTGCGGTGATATTTATTATCACAAAATATTCAATGGCATATCTTTGAGATTACTGTGGTTTGGATACTTAGAGAACTCGATGAGCTAAACAGACATCATTCTCGTCTACCTCCATTGACTGCGAATGAGGCATTGTTATTTGTGTTATGTTTGAAAGAGTGGCTTTCCTGCAGACGACTTTGTATGTTGACATACTGTTACTGTTTAATGATTTTTTTTTCTTCTGGATCAATACACAAGAGTCTTAAAGCAGCAGCATGCCTGGACTCATGAATAAGGTGACGAGGAGCGCTCTGCCCCTCAGTGTCTCGGACATCTCCCTGTGTGTCAGGGGTTATACCCTGGCCATGACCAGTTCTATGACCTATGAGAACATTGAGGATCACGCCATCGAGGGTGAGTGTGAGCGTTCTCCACGAAGCTGGTGACAGTTGATCAGATCTCAACCAGGTTGAGTAACACCCTATTGACCAACGTGTCCATGGTCTTGTCTTAAAGGAATCTTCATCTATCCTCTGGAGGAAAATTCCATCGTCGTCGGATTTGAGGCAATGATATCCACTCAGATAATAACACTACAGATTAAAGACAAGACCAAGATCGAGGACTGTCATTTGGATGGCTGCAACACATCTAATGGAACTCTGCAGAACTGTAGCGGTAATCCAATATTGTTTTTATCATCTAGAAAAAAGAAGTCACGTTCAGTTTTCCCGAAAATGATATGGTCTGGGAGCAGTGCAAAGCCATTTCGGGCACCGACAAAGCTGATTCATTGTAGAACATCAACTAACTGGTGCTGGTCTGTAAAGTAGTACACAGGTATGATGGTAATAATAGTTCCCACCCCTGCAGCATTGCCATACACTCACTTTAAGACAGTGCTTCTCAATTATTTTCCAGAAAGAAGAAAACTTTTGCGGCACAACTATAAATAATATAATTTGTCTATAAGTGTGAAATAAGATCGTTATAAGCAGATCCTCTGCTATAGTGTGGGTTCGGTTTGTAATGTCACCTTCTATGATGCTAACATGTCGCTGGTTTACTGAAGTAGTGTTCAGAAAGCGGGACGATTGTTGACAATATTGACCACATTTTCACCAAAAACAACTCAAGTGTCTTATCAGCGTGATTGGGGTGTAATGTCTTGAAATGACACTTTCATTTATTTGTCTTCATGCTGTCCACTACCAAAATTTTTAGACCAAAGCCCACCGGCCTTTTTTGATCTCTCACCGTAGTCACAGTGAAGCCAAGCACTACATACACTTTGCCATGTTTCCTCATCGTAGCTTTCGGGAGACTTTTGTTTGTTTCATTATCTCCATCTCTCTCTGTCTTTCTTTTCATCTCTGTTAAATATGCATGATGGGTGTAAAAGACACCTACATCGTAGAACTAATACTCCCTGCACACATTCTGACAATGAGAGCGCGACTGACACCTACTGTAGTGGATGTACAATTACACTTCATTCGAGCAAAAAAACTGCATGTTCCCTGGGGAAACATGCACCCCCCCAGCATCACATTGTGCCCTTCCAGGTTAGGGGGCACAAGCGCTCCACTATTTGAGAAGCACTGCTTTAAGAACACGTCGAAACACTGGATACACTTAAGTGAAAACTGTGAAAACCTATGGGAAACCTGGGCACAGGATTGATCTAGTCAGAAATATTTTATAAATCCTTTAACATAATATAACCGTTTTTGCTGCAGGACATATAGTGATGGATGAGGATTTGGAGAGGACAGTACTAGTGGTTAACCTGGGGATCATCCCTCCTATGGAGACGGTCCATATTCTGGTTAGCACCTCTTCTGAGCTCTCCACCCTGCCAAATGGGGGCATCAGGGTCTCATCCCCATCTGTGTGTACGCCTCGGGTTCAGAGATCCATCAACGAGGAGCAGGGACTGTCCCCAAACTTCTCTAGGGCGTAAGTCATGAACACAACCAGAAAGTTGAAACCAGCGATGAATATGGTGTCGTTTAGTATCTGACCTGTTGGTGACTAATGGACAATGCCTTATAATCTGCATTCATTGAAGAATCTGACTACCGGTAGTTATGTTTTCATTTTCAGACGGGACAGACATACCAGTGCCTCCAGTCCTCACGATCAAACTCCCAACTCCCTTCACCCAAGTCTGGCCTTGCTGTTGGAGGAGGAGACCATCAACTCCATGGACTACGAGTTCAACTTCCAGATGGAAATAAGGGCTCCATATCTCCTCGCAGGTCAGAGAACCAATCAATACTGGTTGAACAGAGGAAAGAAGAGTGCTGGTATTAATATATGCCTTGGGAAGTTTATTTTATAGTACTGTTAAAAACACATCACATTCCAAATGCATTAAGCCGAATTCATATTAGTATTTGGAACACATGAGCACCATGACAAAATTGCATTGTATTGTATTGTATAGCATTCTATTCTTTGTTGCTCAGCTGATACGGATTTGAACACTGAGTCAAATGACCTTCTTCTACTTAGTTAATTATATAAGTGCCTATTTATTCATATTTTGCAGAAGTGCCTACATTTAGCTTTACTGTTTTATTTTTTCATTTAATATGTGAAAAGAGGTTATTTATGGAGGCTGAAACCATAGGGAAACAATAGGGATGAAAAAATGCACGACTCTAAGTTCAATTTAAAAACAGACATCGCTCATTCATAGTGTCATATTGTGCAGAGACAGTTTGTTCTTGTTGACTGTTTGCTGTTGACAGTTGGGTAAAATTAAGTTGTTTTACCTGTGATTCTATTTGGTTTTGGTTCTCATCATAACATTTCAGTTTCCTTTCACTATTGTTTTTTTCTTCATTTGAAATTAACAAAACTATTTTTTATTGTTTGTTTTAATTTTTGTTGACTAAAGTAAGTACAATTTGCAAAAGAAAAGACATAAGGACAATGTGGACATAAAACCCTTCTCTATAAAATCTCTTCTCGATAAAAAAAACTAAAAAAAAATTAACTCAACACAACTTAAGCACGGGGGGATTGCTGCGTGGATCGATCGATCCCCCTGCGTTTGCAAATATTGGAAAAGGTACCAGTTGGGGAGATGGCTCATGCGAAGCCTACAAAGTTATCACTGAGACTTGAAATTAGATTTTAAAACCAATGGAGGGACAATAAAACTGCATTTGTTCAGTTTAAGAGTCTTGCCGTAGCCATCTGCACCGACTGAAGATAATGAAGACCATATTAAACCGAATTACAATGATCTAAAGGATTGAATTACAACTATGGGATGGTAAGTCCTGCTTCAGCCTTTGATGAAATGTTTTCAATCAATCAATCAATCAATCAATCTTTATTTAAATAGCACTTTTCATACAAAGGTGCAACGCAAAGTGCTGCACAGAATAAAATTATACCCATCCAGCTAACCCTCCCGTGCACACCACAATGACCACACACACATACAACCCCCCCATGAATGTGCCCCCCTCCCCATGCATAGGCTGGGTACACATGAGAAGAGTGAGGAGACGTCATCTGAGGGGCTGTATGCATCTATTTTAAGCCTTGTTAAATAAATAAATAAATAAATGAACTGTAAATAAATAAAAAAAACTGTTTTCAGCCAAGTAGAGATGATGATCTTGGGATGTAACATCTCAGGTCCTGGGTGCACGGACTAAAAAGAGCAGCTCACAGAATAATGACCCCCGAGCGGCACCTGTTGTTTTGTTATTTCCGGAGATGGAGCTACTTGTTTTGTGATGTGTGTAGGTGTGGAGAGTCCGTCTCATGCCATCCGTGCCGACGCCGACCCTCTGGCGCGCTCCGCCACCAGCATCGTCATCACACTGGCTGACAAGTACACATACGACTGCCCTGTCACTATCCTCATCTACCCCAGTGGTAGGTCCACCGCAGCCGCCAGGCACGCACCGTCTCCATGCCTCTTCAATGAACCCATCCCTCCCTCCCTCCTTCATTCTCCCTCTCATTTTCAAGTTCAATATTTTGAAACTGTTTTGCATCAGCTCAGCCACACTATATTTTTTGTGTTAAGTGTTTAATCGGATCAGTGACAAGGTGAGTCATCGCCTGGCTTTGTGTGCCTGAACGCCTGCTTGGTAAAAGTCCTCTTATTAATATTTGACATTCCCGTGGAGTCTGACTGCGTGGGTGTGCACTGTTAGGTCTTTTCTCTCCGACTTTCTCGCCTCTGTCTTGACCTACAGTATGTGTGGGACTATTGTCTCCCAGAGGCGGGAATGAGCCCCAGCCTCTATGATCCAATAGGCCTCTTATGAGGGCTTTGTTCACAAACAGACCTGCGGCCAGAGCTGGGCAATTTAGCCAAGGTCAGGCTGCCACAGTCTAAATCACAACATGGATGCTAAGCTCAGGCAGAGTAAACGGGCAAACAGAGCTACTTGACTTGACTGGTGTCGATGCCTTATTGTCATACTGTACATTGAGACCAACAATGAAATAGGAATATGGAATGGGCTGTTTGTTATTTGATGAAAATCTACCGTCCATTATGTTGTAAAATGTAAAGAGTCGAAATCGAGGGCAAATTTATTTTGTACAGTGTTACATCTCAGTGTTATCTATCTCATGACACTTTACATTTAGAGCTGGACGAAACCAACACAAACACCAGGTGACAGCGGCAAGGAAAAATGTCCTTTTAACAGGCAAGAACCTAGAAAGAGAGGGTGGGAGGGAGGGAGAGAGAGGGAGAGAAAAAGAGAGCCAGAAGAG
>JAPTHA010000027.1:4566733-4578708 GCA_029814585.1 Gymnapogon annona
CCCCCCCCCCCCCCCCCCCCCCCCCCCCCCCCCCCCCCCCCCCCCCCCCCCCCCCCCCGCCCCCCCCCCATCAGTTTCGACATAATTATGGTTTTCATGCCTCATTATACTTGAGCACGGCTGCACTTCACAACAGCACTTACCCCATATCATACATACTGCAACACCTTAAGCTGTATACGATGCACTAATTGGCTCTTATTTATCTACGACCTCACGTGCAAACGGACATAAAGCTCCCACCGCTAAAGCTATGCAGCCTGTCCCCCTGCGGTGTCATCCAGGAGTAAATGAGAGGGAGTTGGCCTGCAGGTCTCTTGTGACTGTATTTTCTCCTGATTAAAGGATGAAATGAGACTCCCGCATCTAATATCCTGCACTCTCCCTGTTCATTAACCTATGACTCACTCGAATAGCAGTATGTATCCAGTCAAGCTCATATCGCTCGTACGAGAATGAGATAATATTGATTTCCATCCCTCGAGGCATGTGCAGACCCTCTTTTTTTTTTTTTGTGTGTGTAAACAACGAATATTTAAACGTTTGACGCCACTGTTTTCTGCTCTGCTTCAGGTTTTATTTTTATTCTTCTTTTTTCGCCAGGGTGGGAGGCACTTTAATTATGATTGTCATCTGGAACTCTTTAATATTATATCTGGGAACAGGAGAGCCTGCTAATAGATAATGTGGGGACTGGAATGGGTGGAATAAAGATAAAATTAGGAGGTATACATTTGAATTCAAATGGAGGGTGTAGGATGGACTGAGTAGATGGGTGAGGAAGACTGATAGACTCCTCAGCATTAGGGTTTTCATCTGTTGCACTCAATCTGTCTTCTTTCTTTATTTGTATTTATATATTTATATTATTGTGATTTACTCTTATTTTTCATCATATTTACAGTATCTCTCTGTGTGTTTCTTGTCTTATATGTGCGGCTGTAACCTGAAATTTCCCCGTAGGGGACTAATAAATCTAATATCTAATAAATTTAAATATGTAATCTTAATTCTTGCTGAGATCATTTTGCTTTTGATGGGGGGTTTCATTTATTTTTTTCTGTTATTATTATTATTATTATTATTATTATTATTATTATTATTATTGTTATGTGATTGGTTTGATCTACAAAATATGTATAATGTGTACAATTTACTTTACGTTACAACGTGGAAAAAATGGTGGAACTTTGACATTGTCATTCTTGATATTCTCAATAAAAGTTAAGGAAAAAAAAAAAGGATTGTAATCTGATACATGAGAACCATAGATTCCCTTTCTGTCACCATTGCCTTTCTCTTGTTTTGTCCCATGTGCAGGGCTGCCTCTCTGCTGCGACTGTATGAATGTCGTCTGGTAGTGTATGAATAGAACTGTAATATTGCCTCATGAAAAAGAAAATAATTAAAAAAAATATGTTTAGTCAAAAATATTTTATGTTAGTGAATAGCGATTTGGCAATGTGTTTTTACTTATGATTTCAGGTTTTTAGTATTTTTTTTTTTTTGGGTGTTTTGGCTTATTATTCATCCAATTAAATTCAGGCCTGAGAAACAAATTTCATGTTTGAAAAATGAATTTTGAAATTGAATTGAAAAATTTTGAAAAATACTTGAAAAAAAGGATTGTAATCTGATTTAAAAACTGAAAATATATAGTAAAATAAAATAATAAAAATTATGTAATAAAAAATAAACTAAATTCAATAATAAATAAACAAAATAATACATAAAATAATATTAATAAATACTAAAAATAAAAGAATAATAATAGTAATAATAAAAATAATAAATATAATATAATAAAATAGAAAATGAATTTTGAAATTGAATTGAATGTTTTAAAAAAAAGGATTGTAATCTGACACATGAGAACCATAGATTCCCTTTCCATCACCATTGCCTTTCTCTTGTTTTGTCCCATGTGCGGTGCTGCCTCTCCGCTGCTGTCACGTACGACCATAAATCAGCCGGCTAAGAGCTGGGACTGTCTCTGCCATGGCCCTCTCACTGATTACACCGCACTGGATAAGTGTGGTGTGATGAAGAGAAAGCCCAATTCAATTTGGCTGCCCTGCAAGACTGAAATATGTACCATGTACTGACCTGGATGAAAGGATGCGTTCAGGAGCAAAGTAAGGGAACGTGGGAGAAGGACAGAAAATGGAAGGAAGGGGCATCACTTTTGGTCAAAGGAACTCATTTCACTGATAACTGCACTGAAACTATTTGGGATATCCACGGGGTCACGTTTCCACTGGACCCTGAAGTCTGAGTACTAGTGAATGTCAATAAACTCAAACTGTCAAAGTATGTGAAGAATGAGAGACAGAAATTCAATCGCTAAGAAATGTATTGATAGAAAATGGAAATTAGGCTCCGCCCCCCTTCCAATTAAGGTCTGGTTGAAGAAGTCAACAGTTGTGTGAACCTGGAGAAAATAACCCACTTGTTAAGGACGACGTGCCAATGAATCCAAACGCAGGTCACTAGGTTTCAAAATAAAAGTATTTATTTTGACGTTCACGCAGAACTTCACATTTACTGTTATCAATCAACCTTTTGATAATTTATATCTAACAAAAAATGCTGCTTCAAAAACACGGGAATATCATTAATAATATTAAACCAAAAAAACACCTACAACGGGAAACTTAAGTAGTCATAAGAAAAAAATCAAAAGCACTCATTCGAGGAGGACCGATCAATTTAGAAATGAAACTACAACTCTGCTGAAGAAATAATTCAATTTTGATAATTCAACAAGATTTCTTCAAGACTAGACTATGCAGTTCTCACTAATACTAAACAACACTTACACAACTATGGTTTCGAGATCAAACGAGGTGGTGCAGACACTGGACGCAGGGAACGACGATCTGACACAGACGAGACGGAGACATGGGAATAAATAGCACGGACCACAGGTGACACACATTGGACTGATTACAAATGGGAAGCCGGTGCGTAGAGACGTCAAGGTACGGCTGGAGACACACTGGGAAAAAACATACACTCAGACAGGGCATTCGCCACAATAAGACAACAGGAAACACACAAACACAGCTTGACAGACTAGACTCATGACACTAGTGGATGGAAAAAAAGAAGTAGGATGTACTACAAGATATGAACCATTTTATAAAGTGCATGGAAAATTTACCAGCACACCACATTGATTCAGCTCTATATACCAGAGCAGGGCTTGTAGGACTTAGGAGGTCAGAGGTTAGCATATTTTGTTTTGCTTTGCTTGTTTTGTTTTGTGTTATGTTTTGTCTGTTGTCTCTGATCCTGTCGTTGCGTATTGAGAATGTCGTCTTGTAGTGTATGAATGGAACTGTAATGCTGCCCAATGAAAAAGAAAATAATTTAAAAAGTAAAATGTTGAGTGAAAATGTTTTAATGTTAGTGGATAGTGTGTTTGCAATGTGTTTTTACTTATGATTTTAGGTTTTTAGTATACTTTTTTGGGGTGTTTTGGCTTATTTATTATTCATCATTCAATTCAATTCTGGCCTGAGAAACGCATTTCATGTTGTTTGAAAGATGGATTTTGAAATTGAATTGAATGTTTGAGAAAAAAAAAGAAGAGGAGAGTGTTCACAGGAAATGTGGACGAATAAGGAGTCGTCGTTGGAGTCGGAAAAAAGTGTCGGTGCGTTTATAATCTGCCGAACTATTTTTCATACTTTTCGTACTTCTTTAAAAAGGAGACTTAATGATGATACAGCTGTGTATTTCCCTACATGCTTTTCACTGCCATTAGTTCCAGAGAGCAGCCGGTAATTACCACAGTACCCGCCTCTGCTCAAGCCCTTTAAAACAGATGAAACATGTGCATTGTCAGGAAAAAGTACAATATGACTAAAAATAAAGCACGTAAAACTCCAACCGTGTGTAAACACTATCTATCTTGTTTTTTTTTTAAAAATTTACTTCATAGCCATCTGTTTCCATAATAGACAATTAACATCATTAAGGAATAATTGCAAAAAGAAGAAAAGAAACCATTTTGAGATCGGGGTCTCATCCGTCATAAAAAAAAACAAAAATGCAGAGATAAAGAACAGACATTATGAACGTAGATCTTCAGCTCTGTTAGGACCGTACACATGGAGAGGAAAGCCAATTAATATAAATTCCCAACATTCTAAACATTAATTGAAATAAAATTTGAGTAATGAAGGTAGAAGAACGATGATCCCCCCCCCCTTCCAGGTTCGCCACAGAGAATCCATTTCACATATTTGATTTTGGCAGGAGTTTTTACATGGGATGCCCTTCCTGACACGACCCACTGAATGAAGGTAGAAGAACCTTGACCCAAACATTCAGTAACTGATGTCCAGCTTAAAAAAATAGGCATTTTTCACTTTAACTGAGCAGTCATATACTCAGCCGGTCTCTGCGTCTTTGAGAACCCCATGACACTATTGTTCACATCGGCCCAGTGTTGTAACTCAACAGTATCTATCTCAGTGTTGAAGCGCTGCACTAGGCTTCACTAATCTGAGGACCGTCCTGACAGTCGTCTCCAATATGCATGAGAACGTTCTCCCTTGAAGTTGAGCTCCGGTTTTCAAGAACTCGTGCAAAATTTCTTGACCTTTCCTCGAAAAATCCATTGGTTGCAGCCGTTTCTCCGGAGAGCGAGCCAGATTCACCCGCATTCCACAATTTATAGTTGACAAGACTTTACAGCGGAGAGACAAGAAAGGAGTGCTCTGCCAGGAGGAGATAAAAAAGAAAAAAAAAAAAAAGGACCGGACATGTAACACAGTACAGAGTGGAAACCTTTTGTATTTCTGCTGAACAGACCCCCTTATGCAGCCTGATAACTGGGATGCCAGATGAGTCAATACCGAATACACACATCCATTTACTGTAGAAGGCCAACACCGTGATGGATTTTTTTCAATTTTTGGATACTATCAGGGCCCGCCTTAATCGGCCGTGGTTAGAGATGAGCTATCGTACGCAGCAAAGGTGATTTATGAAACCACAGTTGTTTGCATAAAGCCTCTCCATCAACTCCACAAGACATCAGCCCATCCAAAGATCAGGGTTATCGTCATCATTTTTAGAACCTCTTCTTATTCGTCACACGTCCAACTGTAACCCATAGAGACCCAGACGTCCAATCATCCACTGAAACCATCCACTCGTGTAAAGTGTTGAATGAACGCTGATCCAGTAACTCAATCGATAGTTGTCAATAGTTGGAGTAAAATACAGTTATTCAACTTTTCATGGTCATCAGATGTGAGCCTTTTTGAAGTTCAGAGGCTCGGTGGTTACCGTGGAAACGCCGTCATCTTCTACAATATCGATTCACCAGTGAAACCCATGGAGTTGAGTCAATGACAGTAGATGAACACACTGGGTTTATGTTCAGTTATTGATAGATTTTACGGGAAAATTCCCCTTTTTCTTGAGTTTCCTCCATTTTTGTTGTCATAACCCTCAAGTTTAATCTGAGCTTTTGTTTTTTATAAATATCTGTACGATCAATAAATTAAATTGAGGAAAATGTCTGATTTGTTTTGATAAATCAATGACAGTGAATAGCTGTACAGGGTTTATCTTCAGTTGTGTTTTTTAAGATTTTGTTGAGAAAACCCACCATTTCCCTATTTTTTCTGTTTTTGACACAATAGCGTTCAGGTTTAATCTGAGCTTTTACAAAATTTTACATGACCAGTGAAATATAAGGAAAATACATGATTTTGAATGAAAAGACTCAAATGATTGAATCCAATGATACAATAAATGGTGACAAATAATGGAAGAACGGTTAAATAGCTCAAATTTAAAATTTCACAACAACAAATGACATACTACCTTATAAAAATGACTAAGACATTTCAAACCTTTTTAACCCATAAAGACCCAGTGCTACTTTTTCGTCACTTCCTAAATGAATTTCTCTGTCTATTTAACCATTCTTCCATTATTTGTCACCATTTATTCAATCATTTGAGTCTTTTCAGTCAAAATCATGTAGAGCTGACACTCTGAGCTTTAGCTAGATACCCGTTTCAGCGTTGGTCCTACTTCAAATGAGATGTAAAATAAGCAAATCCATAAACTTTCACCAATCATATGTATTCTTCCTCATTAATTATTGAAACAAATCTCATCTCCACACGAGATACTGCCTCCGTAGCAGTTCAATGTGTCTTTCTCGTCGCCCTTTTCCTTCCTTCACGGCTCACACCAGGGTAGAGACAACGACATTTATTTTCCAACGTTGCCACAGTAACAAACTTCCCTTTTCACCAGAGTCATTTTCTCAGAGGAGAAGTTAATCCACACGTGACACTTGTGTCTGAGCTCCTCGGCTCGACACGAATGATACGAGTTCTGATTCACTGCGATGGAATCACCCCTTTTATAACACAGATACTCACAGTATCCACAGACGAAGCCTTCAGAATGTAGGATTCTTTCATTTCTAAAAACATTTCACTCAGTCGTGTACAGTATATATGCACGTAGTCATACATATACAGCCTCTCTCTCTCTCTCTACATATATAACTCTTGCTGCTGTTTTTTTTTTTTTTTTTTTGGTTCTTGTACCTGTGTTTTTTGTATTCTCCGTGTGTGTGTGTGTCGTCTCTGATCCATTGTGGGTTGTGAGTGTCGTTTGGTAGTGTATGAACTTAGCTAATATCGTCTCATGAAAAATGGAAATGAAATAATAAGAGATAGTACAAAGATTTATTATTCATTTACATTATATATAAAAAAGAATGCACTATAGTTGTACCTGTTCTACCTTTTGTGTGTGTGTGTGTGGGTGTGTTTGTGCTAATCACACTCATAAACCCGTCCCTAAACAGACCAGTGCAGATTTACAGTTTCCTTCTTAGTCCATGTAATAAAACACCTGCAGATCAATCAAAGTGCATCAATATTCCGGGGCTTGTTTGCACACTCTCACCTCTCTGACTCTGTGAATTAGGGGATCTGTTTCTGGCAATTTGTGTCATTTATCAAAAAATTGTTTTTGCCGGCGTACAGCTGTTTGGCTGGTGGCACGAGGCGGCCGGGTTTGTGCTTTCGTTTTAAGTGGCTCTGACTCATCCCACGCAGCACTGAAACACTGTGTTCAGTCTGTAAAAGAATCACTTTAAGGCGTCACTGACTCTCAAGACAATCTTTTTATCCTCGGTGTACGACACGGCAACAAGAGCCTCCTGCCGATGTACACGTTCAGAACACATGGGATGAATGACACGGCGTTGATATGTGGTGACTTTTGTTCCAAAAATTAGCAAGGATCACAACAATAAACAGCATGAGGTCAACTAAGTCCCCAGGGAGGGAATGACTCTGCAAAGTAGCCTCTCCCTGTGGGTTTAAATTTTTTTTTTATGAGGTTTACAAGAGGCGTAAATATAGTGATACCTCAGTGCAAGGCTGGACGGATAAATAATGCTTTGGTAGGGAGCCATTTGGAAGCAAAACAACGAGGCAGGGAGGAGGGGGCTGAGGGTGCCTGAGCGCTGAGGCTCCTGCACTGATCAGCGCTGCATGATGCAGACAACAGAAAAGAAAGAGGAGGTGGAGAGGAAGGAGGAGCGAGCAGTGGAACAGACTGGCTGAGCCTCGCAGCGCTCAGTCTCTCTCTCTCTCTGTGCTCGGCTGAAGCTGACTCTGTTCCCTCTCCTGCCTGCACGCGCCGTCCTTTTTCTACTCGATTCCCGAAACTGACTAGAGTGAAGAAACGAGGCAGCGGCAGAGGGGAACGACTGATCTCCAACTCCTCCTGCAACGATGCTGCCCTGGAGACGGAACAAGTTTGTTCTGGTGGAGGACGAGGCCAAGAGTAAAG
Source organism: Gymnapogon annona (assembly GCA_029814585.1). NCBI lineage: Eukaryota > Metazoa > Chordata > Actinopteri > Kurtiformes > Apogonidae > Gymnapogon > Gymnapogon annona. The sequence continues at coordinate 4,574,576 of JAPTHA010000027.1, forward strand.
CCAAGAGCTTGGGAACTGGACTGACCTACCATTCCATCCTTGCCTCGCTGCTGCGCTCCTGTCCGGACTTATTGCCCGACTGCCCCTTCGACTGGGTGGGCAGTATCTTCCACACCAAACGCCAAAAGGTGGAACTCAACAAGGAGGACCCGGTTTACAACGTGCGCTACCTGGGAAGTGTTGTCACCATCACGGCCAAAGGAGACGGTTGCACGCAGGAGGCGGTGGCCAAAATATGGGCGAGGAGCAACTACGGGGAGCAGAGTGTGAAGATGAGGTTAACGGTGGGGCCGCAAGGCATTCGCATGAGCACCGACAAATCCGGGAAAAAGAAACCCATCCACCTTTACTCTCTCAACAGAATCACTTACTGTGTCGCTGACCCCTGTCGGCCCAAGATCCTGGCCTGGATCTACAGGCACCAGGTCAAGAACATGGCAGTGGTCCTCCGGTGTCACGCGGTTCTGGTCAGTAAGTCGGAAAAGGCCCAAGCCATCGCCCTCAGCTTGTACCAGAACACCATGTCCGCCTTCAGCGAGTTCAAGCGGCTCAAGCGTCAGAGTGATTTCCGGCACTGCCAGCAGCAGCTTCTGGGCGAGGAGGCGGTTCCGCTGATGCCACTGAGGAGGCTGTTGAATGGGCAGTGTCACTACAGACCGCCGGCCGACAACCCAGGGAGTACCACCCGCCTCTGCTCCATCGCGGAGGAGGAAGAGGAAGAGGAGAAGGAGGAGGAAGAGGACGACACAGAGGTAAAAAGATCCCAGAGGCAAGAGGATGTAGAGAAACGCCAAGAGCAGCAAGAGAAACAGAAGGTTCTGACAACAAACACAGAGCCTACTCAGTTATTATCGGAGCTGGACCTTGGGGATATCGCCAGACTGGAGCAGTGCCAGATCAACTTTGTCAGCGACAGCAACAACAACACCACGTTTACTTTTATCACTTCTCTGGTCTGACGACCACGCAGTTTTCGGCGACGCTACAGTAACACATTCCTCTGTTTACCCTTGACTGGTAACCCCCTCCCCCTCCTCTCAGGCCCACCATCCCTAACTCCCACCTACATCCCCCTTTCAACCGTAATGTGAAAGTGTTTACCACAAACTTCTCCTTACGACCAGGACCAGCTTCCTGTGGGAATGGTGTCTCTGTGGACCAGATGTTTTTTGGGTTTTTTTTTTGCCAGGTTGGACATTTGCAGTTTTTTGGGGTTTTTTTGAGGGGGGGGAGAGGTTAACTGCGTTGTTTACAGAAAAAGAGTTGACGCCAGCCATGCACATGCACAGATGAACGATAGCACAATGACGAACTATGTTTTTTGGAAAAACCCCCCCAGAAAAAACAACCTACCAGAGCGCCAACAGTGAGATTGACCACAGCGTGTTCTGGGGACTTGTTTATTAACCCTCTAAGCTCTTATTTTTGTGAGTATAATAAAAAGCCGTGTTTGATACCAGGGACAATTTTTTTTGTCTGGATTGAACTGTAAAAATTCTTCAGGGATGGTTCTTTGTAAATTTGTGTAATTTATTTATTTATTTTTCTCTTTCTGATGAGACAATCCTCATTGAAATTGTTCCCAGCTGACCTTTCTGATGCTTACAATCACCAGACCAGAGTTTTCCCGAAGTTTATTACTGTTTTACTAATGATCACAGCCGACTAATGAAACAGGCGATATTTTAGGAAGCAAGCCATTGGGTCGACGTGTTTATTGCCGCCATTTGTTAGCGTCCTTATCATTTATGCATGACGTGTCAGCAGTAACCTTTGGCGCTGGGCTTTTGTCTTTTTTTTTTTTTCTCCTGTGGACATATTCTCTGATCCCTCTGCTTCTGAAACAAACACTGTGATAAATGTGTTAGCAGCCACACACCCACACATACACTCTCGACGCAGCTACGCCTCATTTATGTCGTACCTTTTTTTTTCCCTATACCTATTGCAGTCCAAACACAAAACAGATGAATTTATCACTGCTGCGGGTTCTTTTTAGCCAAGGTTTTTGCTATTGCAGTTTTTTCCACACGAGCCCTCGCAAAAATGCAGATTGGAGCCTGTTAATTTAACAAAAACAAACCTTTTTTGGGATATTCCTGACTTCCTGTTGGTATCTGTGCTCCGGTCTAAAGATGCATTGTACGATTATTATGAGATGAATCTATTTAAATATTTATTTTGAAGATATGACAAATAAAAATTGCCCTCACTTTCCTTTTTATTTCCTTCTTCAATCTCGACGGGATGGCGCTTTGTTTGTGTGTGTGTGTGTGTGTGGGGAAGGAGGGAGTGAGGGAGGGGGTCTTTCTGTATTCAGACAAATTATTCAAATGACTTGAACTCTACATTCCAGTGGCGACAATTTGCATGTTTCTGATATGAAAATATGTCCAACCCTACGCTCCAAAGAGCACAGAGACGACATATTTACAGTGGGCTTCCCGAGCCACAGACCTTGAATAGACGCTTTTCTTTCACTTCCCTCACATGAAAAGACAAGTGTCATCTTCAAATCAGCTCTCAGGCGCTCTCATTAATGTGATTTGATACATTTCTGTGGGCCTTGTACGAGCTTCACAGCCCTTTAAATGCTGAGTGGAGCAATTAATCAGCCGATTGAGTCGTTTGGGAAATGAACATAAAGCACCTTCCTCTGCAGGTCTGCTGTCGGCCTTTGACAAAAATCGGCTGATCCAAACGTGGGGGGGGGGGTAAAAAAACCAGGCCTTTGACGTTGCCACGGAGGATTTTACTGTTAACATCAGCCATTTTAATGATGACAGAGGCTGCGTGTCCACTCTTTCGATGACGATGCCCTAATCAACCATTAATGTACATATGGTCTTACAGTTGGCTACTCCCCAATCATCATCTTTTTTTCTTTTTCTTTTTTTCCCAATGAATGATTAATTTTTCATGGTTTTATGTACCATCACTGTATTGCCTGGCGCTGCAGTGAATGGGGGGCGGGGGGGGGGTTTGAAAAAAAACCAAACATATTGCTCTTTGAAATTATTAATGTTTGTACTGCTCATAAATTCACTTTGTCTTATGTAAGATCAAACCCCAACTGATCAGGAATTCAGCTTTTGAAGAGCGGGCGAACAGAAGGTGTTGTGTTTATGTATCTGAACATAAAATCATTTCCACTTATTTGCTGCGAATTAAGGCGATTAATTGTTCTAAACAGGTACTTTCGGCCCTGGGAACCCGAGATCGATAATTTTTTTTTTTTCCTCCCTGAAATACAATAGAAGATGGAAAATAAAGGACTGTGGCCGTGTCCTTGCCGTGTGAACCTAGCGAGGATACCTGCAGAATTTTAAAACATCCCGTCGCTTTTTTATTGTCGTCTTATTACATCTCCTCGCATTCTGTTCTGCAGCCTGCGACGACCGCCCATGACACACTGCCGTATGAACATGGAGCCGTTAGGAGCAGAGCCTGGTTGTTTCATGTAAACACTAGTCGTTTGAGGCGAGCAGTAGAGAGGGAGCAGATGGCGCTAGCAAGGTGCATGCTGGGACTCATCACGTCTGGTCTCGCAAAAAATAACAAGGGCCTTAGCAGTGATCCCAAGTTTGTTTCGTTTTGTTTTTATCCCAGTTGTCCCTTTTGGGGATGGAGGGGGGGACTTAAAAGTATGAAAGCTAATCAAAGCTAACTGACGTCGGTCTTTGTCGTATCAGGTGTCGACCCGCTGCGCCGTTTCGTAGCGGTCTTTCTTCCCGAGATCCTAAAAAGCTGCCAGTGTGTATCTGTAGGCAACTGTTGACAAAGCCTCCACGTCTCCGTCTGCAGCATCTGTGTATCCAAACACAGACCGAAAAGAGAGAGAATAAAAAAAACAAAACAAAACAAAACAAAAAAGCAGAGTGAGATGAGTGACAGCGCCACAGGCCTTCTCATCTCCATCACCAGGAACAAAATGTGGAGTCCCGGAGCAGCTGGCAGCAGGTGGCGGTCCATGTTGTTCCAGTGACAATTGGACAGGGAAAAAAAAGCCTCAATCTGCTCCTGTACGAGAAAAAAAACCCAAAAAAACAAAGAACAGAAGGATCCATGTGTTTCTATTCAGTCCAGAGGAAGATAAACAGTAATGAGACCATACCTTGTGTGTGTGTGTGTGT
>JAPTHA010000027.1:4653557-4664494 GCA_029814585.1 Gymnapogon annona
GTCTGTTGTCTCTGATCCTGTCATTGTGTGTTGTGAATGTGGTCTTGTAGCGTATGAATGGAACTGTAATATTGTCTAATAGAAAAATCCAAATAACATAATATGAAAAAAGGAAGTGTATTTTATTATCTTAATGTATGGAAATTGAAGCGTCCTTCCTTTTTTCTTTTTTTTTTTTTTGTCTACGGGAGTCTAAGGCCTGTATCCAGATTATGTATCTGTGTATGTCCTCAAGCTCACACCATTGACAAGACTTTCACATTATCCATGTGCTTTAATAGACTTGATTTAGTGCAACCCCACTGAAATACTGCTGCTACTCTGCAGATAGGGTCAAGTAGAGGGAGTGCTGTGGTTCTCCAGCTCAGGATTTGTTGGTGCCTGGTAGTGCTTGAGTCGGGGAGGGGGTCCTTCTTTTCAGTGCACTTTACCAAAAGGGAAGAGTATGTGTCAAGCTTTCATCCACTTAATGCCCCCCACCAGTTTACATTCCATTCTTGTTTAGTGCTGTACGTGTTGCTACTTTAACCCCAAGTAGATATTGTCGAGGAGGGGGGAAAGTGAAAAAGACAGGGAGGGGAAGGGATGGAGGGTCAAGGAGGTCAGGAATTTATCTTTTGAAGATTTGTTGTGAGGGGTTTGGAAGTTTCTTGCTCAAAAGGTTACGAATGGTTGCCGTGAATGAGCTGAACGGTACTGTAGCGTCCGTTTCTTGTTTCGTCTCTCTGCGTTTGCACATTGACTGGTTTGGTGGCAACCTCTGGGACAAAAGCAGATTTTTTTTTTTTTTTTGTAAACCAAGGCGATATTCCCATCAGTGAGAGTCCAATCTGGTGTCAGCTTAGTCCAGATTTTTATTTTCTGTAACACATTGACTATGCTTTCAAGTAGTTTCTCACAGACTGTCCTGCAGCTGCATCAGTGGGTTTATTCGCCAAGTGGGCGAGTCGAGTTCCTTGCAGAATTCTTCTCACGCTGCCTCAGACAGGCTTTGGCTATCACAAAGATGTAACAAGGATGGGAATGCCAGTGTGTGTGTGTGTGTGTGTACATTTCTGCATACTTTTGTAACCTGTTGCATTCTACTTCTCCCAAGTTTTTTATGCTCATTTTCTATATTTTAAATGTGCTTATAATAAATTTGCTACCCCCCCAGATTTCTAGAGAGCTGCCTTCTCCAAACAAATGTAACAAATTCTGCCAAATAACAAATATGAACCAGGTCAAGATTATCTGTAGTGTATTTTAGTTGTATTATAGGCCTGTTTGCAAATGTGATTTGTTCTGCCTGACAGGAAAGTCATTACATTTGAGATTGGTGTGTCTACAAGGTTGCAGAGATAGGAATAGCCAGAAACAGTAAATAATGTCACTCGTCTTTAATGAAAGCCATGAATGCTTTTTACTTATCCTCTGACTTTGATTTCCTGTTGTTTCCTGAAGCTGAAATCTCAACCATCACTTTGATCGAGTCTAAAGGTCCAATAGATTTTCACACTATAATTAAAACGACGGTTCAATAGGAAGGATGTAATTCTAAAACGTTGCTGCATAGTATAGTTCTACAACAGAATACAGTATTTAGGCAGTAAGTACCCAACCATAAGAGACCATTAGAGACCTTATTTACATTGGACGGATAACAAATTCTGACAAACAGATTCTGGTAGTTAATAAAGAACAGGACACATTTGTCCTTTATTTCCTGTCTTTTCATCAAGACCTGTTATGAGTTGGGCAGATTTGAATGCTTTCAATCAGTCTCTCATCCAACTGGCGGAGACAAAAAGGCATGCAAATCTGTTTGGCTGTTAATGTCTGGCGTGTGTGAAATGAAATAAATTGAGTTGCTCTTTAAGGAGCCAGCGTTTGTTTGGATTGGGAGATGACAGCAGGTCTCCAGCTGCAGGACTCAGTGACAGCTGACAGTAGGACCATTTTCAAAGGGCTTTTGGCTTGATTATTTCAGTCCCGCCAGCATTTTTCCCAAAATGTTCCGCTCCCGTTCCCATTGTTTATCGTTTGTTCATAGACCGGAATACAGTTGTTTCCCCCGGTGCTGGCAAACGACAGTTGGGCAAACCTTATGCCTTCACTTGGACTTCTGTGTTAGGGTCACCTGCCTTTTTCTAGAGCTGCTTCTGCCCGGTCTTGCAAGACAAACAGAATGCATTGTGTGAGCAGAGTAATTCATAAGTCAACATTGGAATTCCTTTGGGCTGGAATGTGTGCGCTTGTCCCTGTGTGATATTTACGTGTGTGCACGCGTGTCTGTGTGTGCACGTGTGCCTCCCCGCAAAACCTTTCAAGAGTTTGCCATATGTCACCGCTGGGAAATTGCGAGACGTTGCTTGAGCAAGAAAACTCCAGAGGCCTCCGGTGTCTTCTGAGTTGGGCATAGTTCAAAGAGCTATGGAGTCAAGACCTTTATCTGGAGGGGAGAGATAACTTTAACACAGCAGACATGTCTCAACTGCAGGACTGAGAGCAAAGGTCATACTCGAACCACAACTAAATGCTGTAGCTCGGTGAGAAAGCAAATTCGTAGGTAGTTCCCAACTATGCCGGTCCCACACTTTCAGCAAGGTGCAGCTTGACATGTTAGCTTTAAGATTAGGTGCAAATATGTGCAAGCTTCCACCCAGATGACACTCGGCATGTCCAGAGGACACCCCATCCCAAGGGAGTGGGAAGCAGGAGATGATCACACCAATGGTTGGCTGGTCGGCACAGTTGAAAAGAATTTGGTTAGTCAGCACTTTCCTTTTGAAAATGGCCCGGGATTGTTTTTGTAAGGGTGTTCAGTCAGGGGAGAGAGGATTTGGGGGGATAGATCTAGTTATTTATTAGCTGGAGTTATTTAAATGGGAAAACTACTACGACAAAGTTGGGCAGAAATGGGAGTTGGCGGGCCATGCAAACCACAAATGCCACAGGTGGCATCATGCCAGTGTCATATCTAAAGCTGTAGTGGGAGTCTGGCCACCCTGGACGCTGAGAGCGGAGATTATAAACCTACTCTCTGCTCCACTTGGGCAAACACAATGGACTTTATCAAGATGATCAGATATGAGAGCAGCGTCTAGGCCTTCGCTGCACTCATTGACAGTGGATAAAACTGCGAGGAACACAGTTCTGTCTCTTTACTCCTATGATTTGAAGTGTTTTAAGATTAAATAGAAAACAGATGAGACCATTATTTTCCATATTAGTAGCGATCGTTGACCATTAAAGCAGCATTACTCCTGTTGTTAAATTCTAAATGCTACCATTCTTGACACTTTCCAGCCAAAGAGTTTGAGCCTAAAACGAGTTCTTAAACAATACTAAGTTTTGTTTGAGGTAGTTCCTTTGGCAGCACATCGTGGTTCTGCTTATATTACATGGTGTACATGCTTGGCCCATAGTACGGACTCAAATTCAAGATCAATTAGGTTTCAGTCTGCAAAATGCGTCTCCCTTGAATGCAAATGGATCTATCGAAATCCTGGAGGGTATTTTTAAAAACAAAGACCTGGAAGTTATGATCGTCATTGCTTCCACCTGCACCGAAGAAAACACTGTGGTGTTTGACATGTAAGATGAATGAAATGTTACCTTAGTGTGTCCTGCGGCTGTGCACGCCATTTAGTGACACTCCCATCGTTCCGTTCCACCCCTAGCTATTGTTCCGTTCACATAAGATGTCGAATGACAAGATGATCACAGTCTGGTTCTGACACAGTATCTTCTCCGAGGTGCTTAATTTGCAGTGTTTTTCCTGCCGCTCCAGGTGACATAATGTTTCCGTGATCGGCTCCTTCACGATTGGAGAGCCAGTCATTAATGTCTAGCTTTGGTATGTTGGGTAGTTTTACCCTGAGGGGACAGAGTTTAGGGGCTTAGTTAAAACAGATTTGTGTCATTCTGGTCTCAAACTCACCTGCTTTCACCGGCTGTCAGAGTTTATACCGTGTTTGTGTGTGTTGTGTGTGTGTGTGTGTGTGTGTGTGTGTGTGTGTGTGTGTGTGTGTGTGTGTGTGCGTGTACTGATATGTAGGTCATTGTGGTCAGCTGTGAATTCATAGGCAACTCCCTTCATTAAGATTAGATATCTATTTGACAAGAAATAATAATAGTTTCTTTGGAAGTGTCGTTTCACAAAAGAATTCTCAAACTATTCTTGAATGTCTTGAATGGGTACTGTTCACCGTGGTGTCGTGAACTTTTATTTGCATGCAAACTGTTAAGAGGGCCTGTAAAGTAGAATAAATGACAAATGTAAACATATCACAAAGCCCTCGTTTCCGTTCCAGCTTCGTTTTCCTCCGCCCTTCCAGGGTCCGTGTAGTCTTGTGTGTGTGTGTGTGTGTGTGTGTGTGTGGGTGTTTTGCTTTGCTGCAAAGACTTCAACCCCTATAAATGTGTGTGTTTGCTACAGGTGACTCAGGCCTCCAAGGTGTGGGGAGAGGTCCCTCTGCCAGAAGACTTGGAGGCGGCGAAAAGTGTCCAGGCGTCTCAGAGTTTACTGGATGATGACGAAGACTTTGCCGCTGATGAAGCTTCGGGAGGTGGGTTGGATTTGAGATCAGGCGACCACAAAACCACAGCGACAGCTGCCCTTAATTCACGGGAATGATGTTTGTCATGATGCATTCCTCGAATTAGAAACCCGTCCCAACACCAAGCAGGGCAGAAAAAGTCAAAGATGTCTTGTTCTGTTTTCACACCGTCAAGTTTTAATCCCTATTTATGCACGTTTTAGCTTGAAAAGATTTTCCATCGAATTTAAGAACTGTAGAGGTTTAGTTCTCTCTCTTTTTCGTCTTCAGTTTTTATTCCTTTTTTTTTTTAAAACTCCTTCATTCATCCATTCGTTTCAACGCACTGGGGGAAGTTTCACTTTTAAAAACCATGGCCTTTTGTGATAAACCGGGACAAAATGATCACTCTCCTCAAAGACAGTTTGAGACAGTCTAATCCCAGTTTGGTTTTATGATGCAGCTGATTGTGTCTCTAAATCCCAGTTCTGCATGGGAACCATTATAGAGATCGAACCAACTGTCAAACATGGAAAGAAGACGGGAAAGAAACACAGCTGGACCACCAATGCTCCAAGTGATTTGATGCACCAATGCCCCTGAGATTTTCTTTTAATAAGAGAAATTGGAGTTCCTCTGCCAAGACATGATGAGGAAAGTACTGGGCTGAAATTTTAAATAGCCCATAATCAGTGGAAGGTTTAGTCCAAGAATAAAGATGAACAAAACACCACTTGTTTTGTTTTTTTTTTGTTTTTTTACTATTGATGACAATTTAGCATTTTATATTATTTGTATTTGTTTTTTTCACTCATCTACATTCGTATCAATAGATGTGTTATTACGTTGAATTTATTATCTGCACGGACTCCATTGATATTTGCAATCCATCATTTTATTTATTTCTTCATTTATTTATTTGTTGTGCTTCCAGCTTAAGAATGATTGAAATCTATTGAATGTATCCTCTGCTCAGTAAAGCTGTGATTAGTGATGAGGATTTTTGTCGAAACAGTGGCGTTCCATCTCCTCTCGGACGTATGTTTGGAAGCCAAAAAAAAAAACAAAAAAAAAACATTTCAGGTCATAATTCATGATTTGACATAACGATGCAAGATTATTGGATGCGTTTGATTAATCTTGTGGTTTTTGTTCATTTGGAGCAGCCCCACCATCTCCATCTCAATTGAACCATGTTTCATCCGCATAATGGGGATTAATTTTTAATTGTGCGGCAGAACTCCACTGACTTGGTTTTACTTTTAAAACTGCATTTGTTCATTGAAATTCTGGCTTCGTTTTCTGTTCAACTCTGATCAGAATAACTAAATTAAGCACGGTCGGTGCAAAACCCGCCTCAGTAGAGGTTTGTGTGATACAGTCGTCACTGTTGATGTTTGTTCCGAGCATTAACATTAGAGGATTCACTTTTTAATCAAAGTTAAATCTGAGGCTTGATGTAAACAGTGCTTGGCCTGGGTTCATTAGTGAACAGCTTTTCCACAGATCTTATAGAATTTCATAGGTAAACAAAGACCCCCACCCCCTACCCCCCCATCCCTCCCCTTGATGCCTGTACACTCAGCACATGCCCGTACTTCTGTTTCTCTGTTCAAAGATCTACCCAGCGGGGAGGATGGTGGAAGCGCGCCGTGGCCTCCGGCAGTCTCAAGTAAGTCACAGGAAGAGTCGAGTGAATCTTACATTTCTCTTTGACAGATTGTGTTTACGTGTAGATCAGTCATCGCTCCAAACCTCCTCCATCTGCGACGTCGACGTAAGTGGCTGGATGCGGAGTGTGTATGTATGTGTGTCTGTGCGCGACGCCTGTCGTCAGCTGAGTGATGATGCCTCCACTTCCCGTTACACCCTCTTTGTCCTCGCCGGAGTCTGGACATAACATGGGGCTACAGCTTTGTCTTTGAGACGTAAACATCTCCTCTTCCTCTTTGTCCTTTTAAGCAGTGGCAGAGGCGACGGCACAATGAAATACACAAATGCCAAAACGAACAATAAAGACTTCAGCGGCGCGCCTCTATTTCGCATTCCGTTTATAACGGCACTTTTTTTTTCTCTTTTTTGTTTTACCCCCCCTTAGTTCTATTAACTTCAGAGTATCCAAGGGAGAAACATCATTTGAATAATTTGTTGAACTATTAATTTCCACCTGTGGTTTGCTAGACTTTTTTTTCCCCTTTTGTGTCCGTGTGTGTGTGTGTGTGTGTGTGCGCCTACTGATTTGGAAAATTCCCAACATTAGTATCATCATAATTACCCTCATTTTACAGGCAATTAATCTACCAAAGGAGTAAAAAATGTCCTGATACATGAGGTAATTTCCTGCCTTAGTAATGACAAAGGTGACATCTCCAGATCACACGCCGACGTGTCCATGTGGGCGGAGGTGATAACGTCATGGCAGTATAATTGTTTTGGTTGTAGCATAGAGAGGTGACATCAGAGGCATCCGGGGCATATAGCATGTGGCTCTCGGGCACAGAAATAGCCCTGCTTTGAAGCCGTGACTAAGTTTGGATCGTTAAAGGAGGCACAGGAGCTTATAACGCCGGCCACATTAATATCGGTATTGTTGACAACATGTGACAGATTGGAACACTAAGACTCAGACGGGATTTAAGTCCGTGTTACACACTGCACTAAACGGTAAAGGCCATTTTATTGTATTCTATTCTAAAGTCAGTGTCCTTTTATTTATTTATCTATTTGATTTATTTAACCTTTATTTTTCCAGGTAAGTCCACTGAGAACTGGTTCTCATTTACAGTGACGTCCTGGCCGACAGGCAGCGTTTACACACACACACACACACACACACACACACACACACACACACACACACACAAACATAAGAACTTAAAAGCTGATGCGTAAAAGCTGGTACAATTAAACGATATGAGTAAGAATCACAGTAACACAAAATAAAGAAACAGATAAAACAACGTAGATCACAGGTGTCAAACATGCGGCCCGGGGGCCAAATCCAGCCCGCCAAAGGGTCCAGTCTGGCCCTTGGGATGAATCTGTGCAATGTTAAAATTCAAACTGAAGATTTGAACAATAATATTAGTTCAGGTTCCACGTTCAGACCAATTCAATCTCAGGTGGGTCAGACCAGTAAAATACATACCATAATAACCTATAAATACTCACAACTCCAAATATTAGCATGTATTTACAGAAAAACAAAGTATAATTTTACCCCAAAAAATGTGACGTGAACATCCTGAAAATGGCACAAGACATGTTGAGTACAATTTGAACAACATTTTGTGTGTTTGTAGATCCACTGTGATTGGTCAGCTACAAATGATGAACTGAAGCAGAATATAGTTACACTTTAAAAATCACACTTTTCAGATTGTTGGTGTTTATTCACTTTGCTTTAAAGGATGGTTTTTAGACGTAAACCTTTTCGTTGTGTAATTTAACTTTTCCTTGAAAACAGAGAAAAGTTTTATTTACATTACTTATGTATTACTATGTTATTATTATACTGGTTCGGCCCGCTTCACATAAAATGTACCTGAATAGACTTAGACTTACTTTATTGTCATTACACACACACACAGTGAATATGGTAACGAAATGTAGCCCCTGAACTCAAATGAGTTTGACACCCCTGACGTAGACACATAAAAAGTAACATAGTATTTAGAAATGAAATGGATGTGACGGGTCTGATCATGACTCGGGGTGGGTGCAGTGGTGTTTGATTTGTGACTGCGTTGCTTTTAGTCATAACTCTGCTGTTAAACTCCAGCCGCAAAACTGAGGTTATTTTAAAGTTTATCCTGGTGGGAATCCTTGTACCACTCGATGCTTTTAAATGTGCAACAAAGCAGGATATGAAAAGTCAAAGAATAAATGGCCAGTTTTATTTTGTATTGACCCGACTCGGTGGGAAAATATTTTCCCTGACACCGGGCTCACCAATAGTCTCTATTGCTTTTGTTTATTGCTCCCGTTGCCATAAATTTTCCTGGCTTTTGTAGCCACGTAAAGGTCAGTGTTGCTTTAATTCGAACATTAAATAAAAGGCCGTGATTATGCAGTATTTTCTTTAATATATTATCCGACCTTAAAGGTGGCTTGACATTTGCATTCAAGAGTTTACTGCTGTGATTGGAGCACATTGCCCATTTCCATATATAGAGCCCCGGACTGACACCGGTGGGAAGGAAATTGGCTTTCCTTTGTTGAATGCGAGATATTTTGCCGAGTGTCTCTGTCCTGTTGAACTGTTCACGCCAGCCTTGGCCTTCCTTCCCTCTCTTCTATAATGCAAGAGACGAAGGTGCCACTCTTGCTCTTATGATGCCTCATATCCTGTAGTCCAATTGTTAGGGAATTCCCTGTGTCTCGGACGCGAACATTAAAAAAAAAAAAAAACAGAAAAAAAACACATCTGGAGTCTGAACTCCGTGGCTATTTTCAGCCCCCTTCGCCCATTGTTGCTGTATTGTTCCCTCTAATCACGGTCTGCGATCTTCTCCAAAAATATGAACCATGGATCTCATGTCCTCCCAACCTCTCGCCCTGACCTCCGCACACACAGCCCCCGAGGAGATTTCTGGGAGACAAAATCTGACCTATCACATCCATGAGAGCTTCTGCAGACATTCCCACAGCTCCTGAGGATATGAGGCACTTTTGTTTAGAAACTATAGAGACAAAGATACCGCGCGCACTTAGTCATGGAGTAGTCACTGGAGAGCAGCTGCTGAGACCTTTCAACTGCTCACTCTGGGTCATAAAGCTTGTGAATTTGTATCCGTATACTGTATGGTACATACGTTATCCGTTGCATGTTCATTTAAATGTGTAACTCTCACAGATTATGCGTATGTTTCAGGATTTAAATAAAATACGCTAATTATGGAGTGGAATTAGTCGTTTCTCCAGCAGCCAAGTGTAAGTCATTTTAGGCCTGCGTTTCATATACAACCTCTACTATAGTTGGTTATAGATTATACATGTCTCGGTTCATTTAAATCAAGGGTGTCAAACATGCGGCCCGGGGACCAGTTGCGGCACGCCTAAGGTTCCAATCCGGTCTGTGAGTTTCAGTTTTGACATGCAAAAATTCAACTGAAGATATTTATACAAATTGATAGTTCGAGTTCCATCTACAGACTGGGAAACATCTGATCATAAGAACCTATATATACTCACTCCTACAAATTTTTCTCAGTGCAAATGTAAATGTAATTTTCCTGTATTTCCACTAAAACAAAGTATCATTACACACAAAAAAACATAAATAACCTGAACAAATATAGACAACCTGCAATGTCTGAAGAGAAGTGTCATTTTATCAATATTCTACCTGTAATTCAATGTTTTGTGTATTTGTAGATCCACTGTGACCTGTAAATTGTAATGTACATGTATAAATGATAAACACAGGTATAATATTGTTAAAATTACACTTATGTTTCTAAAGAAGATTGAGGTTGTTAATGTTGTTCATTTTTAAAAGACAGTTTGTAGACGTAAACGTTCTCATCATATGAGGATGATTTGGAGTTGACATTATTGATATGTCATTCTGTTATTATTGGACTGGTTTGGCCCACTTGAGACCAGATGGGGCTGATTTTGGCCCCTGAACTAAAATGAGTTTGACACCCCTGATTTAAATGTTTAACTCTCAGACTGCGCACAGGACTTGAACCGTATGTTTAAAATGCCATCATTTATGTAGTTGAATTACCGTCGTTGTTTCTCCTGCAGCCCAATGTAAGTCATTTCAGGCCCACGTTTCATAAACAACCTCTAACGTGCTTGATTTCAGATGAAACCTGTAGCCCTTTCTCATTTAATTTAAGTCGGGGAGGAGCAGAGGGGTACGCCGTGTGTTTAGTCTCAGGGACGGTTTGTTTTTAAGTTCACGTCCACACTGTCCTTGATCCGCGGCGAGCGCTGCCTCTCTGACAGGTTGCTGTGTTCTAGCACAGGCAGTTTTTCCTTGCAGCTACATCAATAGGTCCCGGGTGTTCAAATACCACACTTCAGCTTGTGTTATCTCCAGTAAAAGAAAAAAAAACAACAAAAACACGTGTTTGTAACGTGACAGTACAGCGGGTTAATGTCAGGGATGCTCAGATGGTCCGTGGACAGTCGAAGGCCAGGCCACCCACCCACTCCCTCCGCTGTTTTCACAGTCAGTTTATGAGATGTGAGTAGTTTTACCTCTGCGTGTGTGTGTGTTTAAGTTGTGAGTGTCGTCACATACAAGGAGCCTCTGGTGTAAGTCACACAGAGGGACAAGTAATGGCAGCTGCAGTTATTTTGGTCAGCGCTTTGTTGTTGCACTGCTGGGGGCCCTCAAGGTGGTCAAACGCCAACCCGACAGGCCAATATTCCAAAAACACATCTGTCACAAAATAAATAAAT
>JAPTHA010000027.1:4802389-4812639 GCA_029814585.1 Gymnapogon annona
TATCATCAGCTGACAATTCTATGACATTTCGTTACCAGATTCATTGTGTGTGTCTGTGTAACGACAATAAAGGAAGTATAAGTCTAAGTCTAAGCTTGGAAAACAGAACACAGAGGCGGGACTTCATCACGGAGTTTGAGGAGTGTGTGTTTAAGCGTGCTGGTTGGCTGTTGCGTGTATGTGTGTGTGTGTGTGTGTGTGTGTGTGGTTATAGGAGCTGAGGACGGGGATATTATGAATGATATTATCCTAGACCACTGTGGTGTGGCTGTTCCTCTGAACCTTGCCTTAGATTATATGTGTGGTCAAACGGCTGCAACAGTTCTTGCGTCTTGAATATCCCCCCCCCCCCAAAAAAAAAATTCCTTCCAGGGCAAAACCTCCTTTAATCTCTGAACGAGCCGCTCTTTCACAACGCACCCCCTCCTCCACATTAGATTGGGGGGGAAAAAAAGTAAATAAATAAATAAAATGAAATGTAAAATTCCTCCGAGGCAAGATAAAAAAAGGCTTTTTTTTGGGTTTATTTTTTTTATTTTTTAAATTTTTTTTTACACATTTTCACCCACTGTGGGACAAACGTCAGTTTGTGCTGGCACTCAGATAAAACCCGTCAGCCCGCATAGAACAGGCGTCTGTGTCCAATCTCTGCTTTGCCCTCCCCAACAGCATTTTGTTATTAACTATCTGTTCCCGCTCGCTGTTGGGAAAGTATGAGAGGAGACGGAGGATGAGAGATGAGAGAGAGAGAGAAAGAGAAAGAGAGAGAGGGAGAGAGAGGGGGAGAGAAAGACAGGGAGACAGAAAGACACACAGGGAGAGAGGGAGGGAGAAAGAGAAAGAGACAGAAAGAGGGTGGGAGGGGAAGAGAGGGAGAAAGAGAGAGAGAGAAAGAGATAGAGGGAGAGAGAGAGGGGAAAGAAAGAGAAAGACTGGGAAAGAGAAGAGAAAGGGAGAGAGGGAGAGACAGGAAGAGAGGGAGAAAGAGAGAGAGACATAGAAAGAGAAATAGAGAGAAAGAGAGAGAGGGGAAGAAAGGGAGACTGGGAGAGAGGGAGAGACAGGAAGAGAGGGAGAGAGAAAGACAGACAGGGAGAGAGGGAGAGACAGGAAGAGAGGGAGAAAGAGAGGCATAGAAGAGAAATAGAGAGAGAGAGGGGGAGAGAGAGAGGGGAAAGAAAGAGAAAGACTGGGAGAGAAAAAGACAGACAGGGAGAGAGGGAGAGACAGGAAGAGAGGGAGAGAGAGAGAGACAGAGAGAGAGAAATGGAGAGAAAGAGAGAGGGGAAAGAGAAATAGAGAGAAAAAGAGAGAGGGGGAGAGAGAGGGAAAAGAAAGAGAAAGACTGGGAGAGAGAAAGACAGACGGAGAGAGGGAGAGACAGGAAGAGAGGGAGAGAGAAAGACAGACAGGGAGAGAGGGAGAGACAGGAAGAGAGGGAGGAAGAGAGGCATAGAAGAGAAATAGAGAGAGAGGGGGAGAGAGAGAGGGAAAAGAAAGAGAAAGACTGGGAGAGAGAAAGACAGACAGGGAGAGAGGGAGAGACAGGAAGAGAGGGAGAGAGAGAGAGACAGAGAGAGAGAAATAGAGAGAAAGAGAGAGGGGGAGAGAGAGGGGAAAGAAAGAGAAAGACTGGGAGAGAGAAAGACAGACGGAGAGAGGGAGAGACAGGAAGAGAGGGAGAGAGAGAGAGACAGAGAGAGAGAAATAGAGAGAAAGAGAGAGAGGAAAGAGGAATAGAGAGAGAGAGAGGGCAAAGAAAGAAAGACTGGGAGAGGGAAAGACAGACGGAGAGAGGGAGAGAGAGACGCAGAGAGAGAGAGAAATAGAGAGAAAGAGAGACTGGGAGAGAGAAAGACAGGGAGAGAGGGAGAGACAGGAAAAGAGGGAGAAAGAGAAAGAGATGAGAGAGGGAGGGGGAGAGAGAGGGGAAGAACGAGCGAGACTGGGAGAGAGAAAGACAGACGGAGAGACAGGAAGAGAGGGAGAAAGAGAGAGAGAGACAGAGAGAAAGAAATAGACTGAAAGAGAGAGAAAGGGAGAGAGGGGAAAGAAAGAGAGACTGGGAGAGAGGAAGAGAGGGAGAAAGAGCGAGAGAGGCAGAGAGAGAAAGAGAGAGAGGGCAAAGAAAGAGAGACTGGGAGAGAGAAAGACAGACAGGGAGAGAGGGAGAGACAGGAAGAGAAAGAGAGAAAGACAAATGGAGAGAGAGAGAGAGAGAGAGAGAGGGTGTGAGGGAGAGACAGGAAGAGAGGGAGAAAGAGAGAGAAAGAGAGAGAGAGAGAGAGGGGAAGAGTGTGAGCTGCTGCCAAGTGAGCCGACACGCCAGTCTCTCAAGGACGCTGACTCTTTTGACTGACGACACCTTCGGTCAAACTGCGGTGGGCGTGTGAGTGATGTGTGTGTGTGTGTGTGTGTGTGTGTGTGTGTGTGTGTGTGTGTGTGTGAGTACGGGACAGAAGCCGTCGGAGCCTTTGGGTCATTCCTGTGTGTGTCTGTGTGTTTATTTTTAGTTCCTAGCCACTATAACTGGGCAAATCCTAAGGCTTAAACCATCAGGGGGCCTCAATTAGGAGAAGAGGGGAAAAAAAAGGCAAAGCAGCTCTTTGGCTGAACTGTGCGCTGGCTTCCATTGCATAACGATGGGCCAGTAAGGCACTCATTAGCTAATGATGGCTATCAGACCGGGAATTAAAACCGCACTTAAAAACATAATAGACAAATATACTTTTGACTCCCGTAGCCGTGGTGACGTCACTGCGTTTCTTAAAAAAACGGACTCGTTTCAATATCCCCAAGTTTCAACAAGTTAAAAACCTGGGGTAAATGGAAATACTAAGTGATCAAATTTCATACATTTTTCAAGGAAAAGTGCCTATTTTTGTTTTCTCGTGAGATTAAAGATGCAACATGACAATATATTGGAAGATAGAAAATTTATTTTTAAATGATTTTATTTTGATTTTTCATTAGACAACAACATCCTTGGGGGGCAGAAGGAGTGGGCTGCAGAGACAAGTGCCTCGTCTAATAACACCACTATTACACACAAATTCAAAACACAACCAAAACAAATCACTTCATGTTAAAGCGATGGGGATTTAAAAAAAATATATAGATATATATCATTTAGATCTTTCATTAGACAATATTACAGTTCCATTCATACACAGCAAGACGACATTCACTGCACACAATGAAAGGATCAGAGACAACAGACAAAAAAACAAAACAAAACACAAAGAGCACAAAAAACACACAACAGGTACAAACCCCGCCCCCCCCCAAAAAAACCATAAATAAGTAAACCGCATGAGTCACAGAGAGACACATGTTGACCTCTGACCTCCTAAGTCCTAAAAATGGGAAAATAAAAAACATAAATAAGTGAACCGCATGAGTCATGGAGAGACATACGTTGACCTTTGACCTTCTAGGTCCTATAAGCCCTGCTCGGGTATCAAGAGTTGTACTGTTCTTACACTGTTACGATCAGGAATCGTTTGAAGCTGCGGAACGTATATGCATTTTTTTTCCAGAGATTTTATTGTCATTACTCAGTACAAGTACAGGGAAACGAAATGCAGTTTAATATCTAATCAGAAGTGCAAATAGCACAAGTGTAATATATAACAGATAAATAAATACAGTACATCTGGGTATTATTACAGATGTAAACAGTTACAACCGGTGCAAATGAGGTGGATATAACTGAGGTATGGAATATGTACACATACGTGATCTGTACATATTCCATACCTAATTTATGATGAATTAAATGGGCATATAGAATATGAGCAGTATTTATAGATGAAATACAGTTACAAGTAGTGCAAGTGTGATAGTTATAAGTTAAGCATGGAGTAAATGTACAAGGGTTTCTGCACAGAGTGTGTACAATGGTTATGTACAAGGGTTTGTGTACATGAGTATGTACAAGGCTTATGGGAGGTGTATGTACAGGTTGAATTATAAGAATAAGGGTGGGTATAAATTATAGAGTAATATCCAGAAAAACAGAATATACACGTACATACAGTATATACATAAACGGTTATGTTTCAAGTGTTAGCGGTTAGCAGCTGTGAGCGCTATGCTAATGGCGGCTGTGGACTTTTTCTCTCCGAAGGACGCATTAACGGCCCCTCGTTAACGTTATCATCTCTGGGGCTTCAATCAGGTCTATGTGGTCCATGTTGTGCAAGAATTCAATTAGTTAGTTGTGTATCTGTTCTGTTCTGCTGCGTTCTTTTTTTCTACTCTTTGTATCACGCTGCTGTGTGTGAAAGTTCCCCTCGTGGGACTAATGAAGGTATATTCAATTTCAATATACATCTACAAATGCACACATAATCTAAGTGTGAATGTAAGCATTTTCACGTATACACATGCATGACTGGCAATAGTTGGATTCACAGTAGAGAATAGATAATACTGATGTTAACTCAATCCTCGGAACCAAACAAACAAACAAGAAAACAAAAAAAAAAAAAACTCTCTGCGGAAGCACAAAGTCGCACAAGACATCCGAGCTGCAGCTCCAGCGCTCTGGATTCTTACGGTGCCAGCAGTAAAAATGTTGGCACCGGAGATGAAGACTTTGATGTTGGGGAAGAGAAATGGGCAGAGGGAAGATTGTTCAGTGCCGCAGACAGGAACAAGATAACTCGGCGAATGAAAAATCAGTGGACGGGGGGGGGGGGGTGAAGGTAAAAAAAAAAAAAAAGAAGAAAGGCACTTCATAGAAGTGGCGAGGGCTCTGGGCGCTGCGGCGGACTGAGTTGAATGACAGTATATCAGATAGCAGCTGAATTGTGGCGGCCTTGTTGAACTCGGCCTCCGCCGCCGCCACCTTAGCCTCGACTACGCTCGAATGTATGGTTTTACATTTTTCTACACATGCACCGCTCTGCTTCTTTGACAGGCCCAGTATTTAGTATCGATATAGTTCCCTATCTGAATAGAAAAAAATACATTAACACAGTCTGGGCATTGTGTCAAGGATAGCAGTCAACGTATTTGCCTTTCACCCGCAGTTCTGAAATAAAAAAATGGCACGCATTCAACAGCGTCGTGTCATAAAAAAAAAAAAAAAAAAAAAAGCATCTCTACTCATTTTCTCTGGACTCAGCAGCATGTCGCCATTCACAACCTGCTGACAGGCCGGAGAAAACACTCTTACTGGCGTGTATCATTCTGAAAATGGGTCCTGTAATTAAATGGCGTTCTCTCGACCGTAATTAGTTGGAGCTGTTGATAATACAGCCGGCCCGAATTCTTTAGCGATGCCTTCAATTCAATTAGCCACAATGGATTGATAAATAAGGAGCTGAAGGGCGTCGCTCTCTGTGAGCGTCGGCCGACCGGTGTCTCCTGATGCTCCGCTGTCGGCTAATGGGGCGGCTGAACGGGACACTTATTTGACTGACTGGGCTTAAAACCTGCGTACTAATTACACAGTGCTCACTTTGAAAGTAATTATAATAATTTACTAATAGTCTCGGTGATGAACCACTCGCTACTTACCTTGATACTCGAGTAAGTTGCCGCACGACTGCTTTTCATCTTAAATTTAAAAAATGCCCGTGTCGTCATATTTAGAAATATACTGTACATATCTGTGAAAAAAGGGAAAAAAAATTAAGTCAAACACCTTGTTTTACTGTCAAAGTATGTTAAACTTGACAGAAACTCTGTGGACAATCACGAAAAAATGTAAGGATAGAAAATGGAAATTAGGCCCCGCCCCTTTATGATCCAGATGCGGTTGAAGAAGTCAACTATTGTGTGAACCTGTAGTAAATAACCTACTGTATTAAAAAAAAAAAAAAAAAGTAGTAAGATGTACAAGATATGAACCATTTATAATGTACATAGAAAATGTACCAGTACACCACATTGGTTCAGCTCTATATACCCGAGCAGGGATTGTAGGATTTAGGAGGTCAGAGGTCAATCTCCGTCTCCGTGTGACTAATGCGGTTCACTTACTTGTGTGTTTTGTCTGTTGTCTCTGATCCTGTCATTGTGTGTTGTGAATGTCATCTTGTAGTGTTTGAATGGAACTATAATACTGTCTAATGAAAAATCTTTTTGTCGGTTTTTATTTTATTTTACTTTATTTTATTTGTGCATCTGTTGCCTCCAATGCTGCCATTGTGCCACGCAATTCAGTTACTTTTTATTTGTATTTTTTTTTTTCTGTTTTTCTCACTGTATGTTTCGTGGTTTTTGCACTCTTCGTGTGTTATCGTTTTTCTGTGTGTGTGTGTGTCTTGTCTGTTGTCTCTGACCCTGTGACCCTGTGATTGTGTGTTGTGAATGGAACTGTAATATTGTCTAATGCAAAAATCAAAACAAAGTAATATTTTTAAATTTAAAAAAAAACTCCTCTTGAACTACTCCTTATCCTGCACACCCACATGTTTTACACGCCACAGTTAAGGTCTAATGTAAAAAAAACAAAAAACAAAAAAAAAAACAAGACAAAGCAAAGATAAGAAAAATAAACCCGAAGAACTACCGAGACGCAAAGGGCTGAACATAATTACACGTTTTGGGATTATAACCCCTCGCACTATCAGTTTGAGGCGGTTTTATTCAGGTAAACATGCAGGCAGAGCTGTCGCATTTTACTCCTTTTAAAGCTTCTCAGGGCTTTTGCTGCTATTATTCTGCTGAAAACGTTTATTACTTGTTTTCGATTTTGTGCAGGTTGTACTCCTTTAACTCTGTTCGTCTTAAACGGTGTGTTTAAACCAAAATGGTTTAAACAGATAGAGCGCGCTGTCCAATTAATTTTACTGTAAAAAAACAACAACAACAAAAAAAGGCAGTTAATAAGTGTTTTTACGCCTTGTTTTCCATCCTGGTTCCTCTGAGTTGGGTGTTGTTTCATTCCAACAGCTGGCTGGATTATTTTGAAGGAGAAGGACTTGAAGTGTTCGCCGCGTACGCCGCGTACTTTAAGCGAGATTTACATATCATTACCCACTTTCAAGACTTGCTCGACGGGCTCATTGTTACTCAGATTTGTAATTGAAGGAGATAGAATGAAGCCAATGGCAGGTGTCCGGCTCCGTATTATCTTCCCCATCTCTGTTATCGTGCCTGGTTATTATCCGTACGTGCCTGTTAGCTAACATCTGGGCGGCGCTGCCTTTATTCTCCCGCTCGCTTTGCACCACCTTTCACATCCTCTCCCTTCTTACACATTCCGCTCACGGCCACTTCCGAGGCACGCTCGGCTCCTGACATTCGTTTTGTAACCTTTAAACTATTTGTCTCTGGAGATGCAAACCCCTTCCTCTGCACGCACACGAACCCGACAAAAAAAACAAAACATGGCCGCCGCTCCTTCTGTTTTCAGCTGGGCGTTAGCATTAGCAACTCAGTTGATTTAAAAACAAAAAAAAGAAACAAAAAAAGAGCAGATTTTCCATTACTCCCTATTGTTCTGTGACTCCTGCGGTTCACTTATTTATGTTTTTTGGGATTGCCTTTTTTTGTCACTGTACCTGTTTTGTCTTTTTTATCTGGCTGGATAGCTCAGTTGTTAAGGCACCGGGCTGGTGCATACGGGACCTGAGTTCGATTCCCAGGATAAGCATCCTGTGGGTTGTGTCAGGAAGGGCATCCGACGTAAAAACTCCTGCCAAATCAAATATGCAAATTGGATTCACTGTGATGACCCCAGAAGGGAAAAAGCAGAAAGAAATCATTATCGTCACCTGGTTTGTGTTTTTTGTGCTTTTTGTGTGTGTGTTTCGTTTTTTTGTGTGTGTGTCTTGTTTGTTGTCTCTTTTGCGAGATTGTGCTTCCGCTGATTTTTTTTTTGTGTGCTTTTTTTTTTGTTGAGGATCGATTTAACATTTGTATTAAAACAGGCATTTAGATTCCACAGTTTGAAATGATTCCTGATGAAAATAACAGTATTAGCTTTATAAACCAGAGCAGGGCTTGTAGGACTTAAGGGGTCAGAGGTCACCATGTGTGTCTCATGTGGGTTCATTTATTTGTTTTTTGTTTTGTTTTTTTGGTCCTTGGACTTAGGAGGTCAAAGGTCAACATATGTATTTATTTATTTATTAAATTTTTCACATTTTTCACATTTTCACATTTTTGTACCGTTTTTGTGCTCTCTTTGTGTGTATGTGTGTGTTTGTGTGTTTGCGTGTGTGCCATAACCATTTATAAAGTACATGGAAAATGTACCAGCGCACCACATTGGTTCAGCTCTATATACCCGAGCAGGGCTCATAGGACTTAAGAGATGTCTCATTCAGTTCATTCATGTATTTATTTATTTTTTGGGTCCTATTACTTAGGAGGTCAAAGGTC
The DNA here is from genome assembly GCA_029814585.1 of Gymnapogon annona. Lineage (NCBI taxonomy): Eukaryota > Metazoa > Chordata > Actinopteri > Kurtiformes > Apogonidae > Gymnapogon > Gymnapogon annona. The sequence goes on from JAPTHA010000027.1 coordinate 4,810,730, forward strand.
AACATGTGTCTCACTGTGACTCATGTGCTTCACTTATTTATTAAATTTTTCACATGTTTTTGTACCTTTTTTGTGCCGTTTGTGTTTGTGTGTGTGTGTGTTTTTAAAAAAAAAAACATTTATAAAGTACATGGAAAATGTAATAGCGCACCACATTGGTTCAGCTCTATATACCCGAGCAGGGCTTGTAGGACCTAGGAGGTCAGAGGTCTACATTTGTCTCTCTGTGACTTATGCGGTTCACTTATTTATGGGTTTTTTTTGGCGGGGGGGGTTGTACCTATTTTGTGTTTTTTGTGCTCTTTGTGTTTTTTGGGTTATTTTTGTCTATTGTCTCTGATCCTGTCATTGTGTGTAGTGAATGTCATCTTGTTGTGTATGAATGGACCTGTAATATTGTCTAAAGATCTAAATTATATACATATATATATATATATTTTTATTTTTTATTTTTTTTAAATCCCCATCGCTTTAACATGAAGTCATTTATTTTGGTTGTGTTTTTAGTTTTTGTGTAATAATGGTGTTATTAGACGAGGCACTCCTTTTGCGGAGCTGAGGCAAAGCGTCGTCGTCGTCCCAGGATGTTGTTTTGAGGCGTAAAATATGACTGCATTACGGAGGTAGCGCCAACTGGCCTTCTCCTAAAAACCAAAAAAAAAAAAAGAAAAAAAAAAACCCCCAACAACTCCTCAACGTATCTCATTTCTTTTCCCTGAAGAAATGACCTCACTCCATCACACTCTGAAGGTAACGGTACACATACAATAAATGAGAACCAGCAGCACGAGCGACTGGAGGCCGAGGCGGCGGCACGCATTCCTCCGCTGTGACTGATGGTCTCCGACAGGTGTTGGAAGCTCTCCGGAATGTCCGAGCAAATGCCTCAGTCACATGACCAGTGCTGGGAGCGTTTTGTGGAGGAATGCGTCGTGAAGCTTTTAGTTGACGCGACACCAACAATGCAACGTACCGAAAAGGAGGTCTTACCTGCAGGGATGTTCAGAATCCAGAACCTGTCCAGAAGAAAATGAAGCTCTATATACCTGAGCAGGGCTTATAGGACTTAGGAGGTCAGAGGTCAACGTGTGTCTCGATGTGATTCATGCGGTTCACTTAATTGTGTGTTTTATTTATTTATTTATTTTTGTATGTGTGTTTTGTCTGTTGTCTGTGATGGATAACTGACCGGCTGGATAGCTCAGTTGTTAAGGCACCGGGCCGGTGCATAGGGGATATTGGTTTGATTCCCGGGATGAGCCTCCAGTGGGTGGTGTCAGGAAGGGCATCCGACAGTCAAACTCCTGCCAAATCAAATATGTGAATTGGATTTGCTGTGGTGACCCCGGAAGGGAAAAAGCCGAAAGAAATCATCGTCTGTTGTCTCTGATCCTGTCATTGTGTGTTGTGGATGTCTTGTTGTGTATGAATGGAACAGTAATATTGTCTGATGAAAAATCCAAATGAAATAATATGTGTGAAAAAAGGAAATAGTCAGTGAAAACTGTTTGATCGCGCTGTCACTACTTTAATTTTTCATAGTTGAGGTTCATTTTCCTGACAATACGAGTGTTTTAAATGCATGGATGTTATTTGTATGAACAATTGAGCATTTTCACTGCATGTGACTCATGCGGTTCACTTATTGACCCACCTCATATTGAACCTATGGATTATATATATACAGAGGGTGGACCTCCATCATATTGAACCTATGCATTATATATATATACAGAGGGTGGACCCTCCTCATATTGAACCTATAGATTATATATATACAGACGATGGACCTCCCTCATATTGAACCTATGGATTATATATATACAGAGGGTAGACCCACCTCATATTGAACCTATGGATTATATATATATACAGAGGGTAGACCCACCTCATATTGAACCTATGGATTA
>JAPTHA010000027.1:4985038-4996309 GCA_029814585.1 Gymnapogon annona
GTATTGTATAAAGAACTTGCAAAATAATACAGGTACCTTATTAAAAATGACTTTGGTAACTGAAATGCTACTCAAGCAAAAGTCTTTAAGGAGTATTTACTGTACGTCAGTGTATCAAGTAATGTACAATTAAATGTTCTCAAGTCATAAAAGCAAAAGTACAAGTAATAATAACCAACCAAATGACAGTAATGACACTGTGGATTAAAAATGTATTGGTATGTAAGTATGCAATTGAGAAAGCAGTTCACTCTAAGACACTAACCACCACTGCTTTAGGAATACTGGCGATATCTGGAGCGGCCCCGTCGTCCCCTCCGCTTGCAACAGGAGCCCCTGAAGTGCCTGAAGCCTTATCGTCATCCTGGTTGCTACCATCGAGGACAACATTTACAATGGTTGCTGGGAAAGAGGCATCTCCAGGAGCAGTCGAAGCAGCGGAATTAGCACCATCAGCAACAGTGGAAGCGTGAACAACATCTGGGGCAGAAGTGGGGTCTGAAACTCCAGCATCTCCAGCATCTCCAGCATCTCCAGCATCTGCAGGTGCTAAAAACACAGCACAGAGACAAAAATAAAGCCTAGGCAACATGCAGGAACGGCCCTGTGAAAGTCATCTCAAGTCAGGCTCCTCTTCTTCCTCAATGTTCCGTTATTTTTGATCATTCTTCAACAGTACATGTTAGCCAAGGCTCTTACAGTCGGAAGCGTCGGCGGCTGCATCTGCAGGTGCATCTGTTGCATCTCCTGCATCGTCTTGACACATCACTCCACCTGGGAGAAAGAATGAAAGACACACTCAGTGACAACAACACTTTGAAGCTCATATAAAACATTCCTTCGCTTATATACTTCCACTGATGCCAATTATTACTAATGACCGACAGCCGGTTATATTCATTACCTGTAAAAATGAAAAATATTGGTAATACACAAGTACTTTTCAATTATATTTCAACATTTAGCTAAAAGGATACTTATTAAAAAAAACAATGAATAAATAAACGTCCTTTTCTCATTTCAGTGATGATATTATATGACAATGTGTAACATATGATAACAATGAACTTATATGAATAAATAATAGGAAATATTGGTGATATACAAGTACTTTTCTATTATATTTTAACATTTAACTGAAAGAATATTTAATAGTAAAAACCACAAATAAGTAAATAAATGTCCTTTTCTCATACAGTGTTAATATAATATGATAAAGTGTAACATATCAGATAACACTGTGAATACTGAACTTATACTAATAAAATAATCAGCTGAAAATCTCTCACTTCTTACATTTTGCCCATGATAAAGCCTTCTCTTACAATGAAATACTGCAGAAGCATGAATGGTAAAATTAGCCATCATTACATCTCTCAAACCATGTCTAGGGATGGGTTTTAAGGACTTGGCAGGTATCATTTTCTGTGGTGGAGGTCAGAGGAGAGGGTTTGTTTGAACAGCTTGACCTGGTGGACTAAAGCTCACGTGCCAAATGCAAAAAAATGGCGAACTATTTTGGCACACGTTCTCAGCCCTACAACAAAGTATGTACTAGTCATCTCTGTTTTACTCTTTATGCAAATAGACATCTCAGTCAGAAGAACGTGACTTCTCGACCTCACACTGAGGTGCTGAGAGAGATCCTATTTAAGTTCACTTCCTTTTGGCATTTTTTAAAATCACATTTTGAAGTGAAGTGAATCAGTGGGTGCAAATTATGTAATCACCCATAAACACAAAAAAGTAGATTGTGTGTTATTTTATTCTTTTTCTTATCATTATTATTATTGTCATTATTGTTTTCTAACAATAATGACAATAACAAGAATAATAGCAGTAGCGATCGCAATTGTTGTTAAATTCCAGATAACAATTTTAATGTTTCTTTTTTCAACTGAATTTTCTCCAGTTACTACAGAATACATCTCAACCTCACTCACAAAATACCTTTTCCTAGTAACGATGTAAAGATAGCCAACAGAAATAGTTTCATTGTTTATTCAGCTGCCCAATGAGGGATGCCACTATTTTCCAATATAACATTTAAATCCCACACTAAGACTATAGAACAGCAATTCAGTCCATGCTGCACCAAAACACACTGCTGGTTGGGGAAAGAAACCAACATAGTGAATGAACTGTTTAAAATCCAACCAAAACTATGCTGCCATCAGAGAAAAATGTGTTTGGTGCACCACTGACATTGCTCAACTAATTGCCAGATAGGTTTATATAAATGAGGTGGATTTCGATGTTTAGTGCATTTTTGTCGTGCTATAAACATTGCTAGCTTTAACAAAGTCTAGAATGGGCTCCGAGCTCCTTGTAGGACTTTACCACCTCAAACAAAAGGTACCGTTACATCATTTTCCCCTGATTAACAGCTGGCAGTCGGCCACCGTGATAGTAGTGCCCAGTGCTGTAAGCCCAGGCTCCTATAAAACAACATCTCTCCCATAGCGTGCTTTATCTCAACAGTGGCGTCAGCTGCCTGAATGATGTCCAGGGTCATAGACTGCATTTTAACTGGTGTAAGTAGGCATAGATCCTAATGTTTTACTGCGCTATTACAAGCTTCGCCTAATTGCTTTTGACTTTTGCTGCTGTGTTTAATGGCACAGTAATGTAGAACACAAAATGTTTGGTCTTCACATGCCTGAATTAAATCGAGTATAACAATTTATCAGTAGATTTGCTCAACAAACACACGTGGTAAGAATGGAGTACGTGTCTCAAGAGGTTCATTAAGTAGCAAGAAGAGCTTTAAGTGCATCAATACATAAAAATGAACATTGTATTAATGGACTCTTATACAAATAAAAATGCGCTCGGATTTTTCAAACAGTCACATACTCAAAGCCAAAGCAATATGTCATAGGTTTTAATACACAGTAAACGCTGATTTCTCAAATAGCTGTGTGAGAAATCTCACCGTGTTTCCAGCCAGGCCTCTCAGTTTCAACACAAAGTTGTAGGACCTCCAGTCTCAACACAAACACAGGGAAACATACATAACACCCCTGCTCCATATAAACACTACTTTGGCCTCCCTCCAGAGTGTTTTTGATAGGCTCAAAGAGCACAAGACCAAAAGCTGCACACTGTGTAACCCCTGGGTTCAAATAAATCCTCCTCCTAACAGCTTTCTTTTACTACTGGGCTACATCAAGTGGATATCCTGCCCGCGCTGTCCTCCTTGAAGCTCTCGTGCTGGGTGTTCTCTGTGTTGACACAGTGTGCGGTGTGCCAGATGCAATGAACTAAATCATAGGTTAAAGAAAGGATATCATATGTGCTCAGGATGGTCAACGCCAGCGTAAGTCCTACGTTTCTTTGCTTGCGGACAGCAGCAATGGGCAAAACACATGGAAAAGGCAGAGATCTCTACAGGGAAATGACAAAGTCAGGCAGTGGAAGTGTGAAGCAACAATGCCATTCGTTTGAAAGCATGTACCACTATTGATACCAACGTTTTACTCCATCTATGAATATTGACAGGATCACAGCAGTTATTACTGATATGGGCAGAGTGGTAGAGTGACACGACTGCATCTATAATAACTTGCCAAGCTGAACTTGATACAGTGGGGGAGTGAAAGTGAAGTCCACTGTAAACATACAGTATTAAACATCCTATTTATACCTAAAACTGACATAAGCCCTCGGAGGACTGTCTAGAATTCCTCAACTGTCTATGGTGATAGTGAGGAAAGAGGTATGTAGAAAGGTCATTGGTCAGTTGAGAAAAGCTGTATTACACATTATAACCACTCGGGGGGGCTGATGAATGAAAAGCAGGAACGGACAGTGAAGTGATGATGATTTCTTTCGGCTTTTTTTTTTTCCCCTTCCAAAGTCGCCACAGCGAATCCAATTTGCATATTTGATTTGGCAGGAATTTTTTTATTTATTTTTTTCACGTCGGATGCCCTTCCTGACACAACCCACTGGATGCTCATCAAGGGAATCGAACCCAGGTCCCCTATGCACCAGCCTGGTACCTTACCAATTGAGCTGTCTGTGTTATGAATGGACAGTGAAGTAAATTAGTTGTTTTTTTTTTAATTATGTTTTTTTGTATTTTTATTTTTCATAGCGCAATATTACAGTTACATTCATACACTACAAAACAACACTCCCAACCCACATTCACAGAATCACAAATGACAAAAAAAATCCCCCCAAAAAACATACAAAAAAACAACACACACACACACACACACACACACGAAGAGAACAAAGAACACAAAACAGGTACAATGACAAAAACACCCCCCCCCCATAAATAAGTGAACTGCATTAGTGTTTTTATCCATTCTCATTTATGGATATCTTTTCTAAAGACCACAGACTATGAAACTTATAATACCCGACAGAAGTGATTGACAAAGGTACAGGGAATGAAACCCAGATTATAATGACTGAAAATTCTAATGATTAATTTTCATTTTGTGTTATTTGACCCTGCGGTAGTGTAAGATAAATGAGGTCAGCCAACACCTTTAGCTAAAACAAAACCTGCTGTATAATGCATGCATGATATGCAAGTACAGGTATCACCTCCACTATCTTCTGAAACAAAACACTGCAGCCAAGTAGATTGTATATTACGTATGTACGTGCGCAACAAAGATACATGGGAAAACGCATTTTAAACAGTGCTATCTTCCACCATACTTTGCCACTCACTGCCTTACACATTTATTTTTGTTTTCGCCACTTTCCCCATTAATTCCACGATATCCTTAACCTGCGACCGTGATAGAGATCTTTGTCCTTCCTGCTATTCCAGGGCTCAAGTTCAGGGTGGAGTAGAGCGAGGAAATTTTCAGTAAAAACAAACAGTGTCACGCTTGATTAAATGGGTGCAGTCGCGGAGTTTGAGCTATAGGGACAGGCATCTTTTACGCATGGTATTTGAGGATGAGGCTAGCTTCCTCTCTGGGGACACACGGGAGGAGGCCAGAGGATGGGGAGAAGTGTTGCAGCTGCAGCGTATGTCCTTAGGGACCTCTTTCCCTCCCTGTGCATGTGCTCGTGCTGTCAGAAAAGCTGTGCAATCTATGACATCTTAAAGGGGAAAAATCTTCAGCTGTAACTCTTGAGACTTACATGTGAGCTCCACCCATGCTATGGAGACGCCACCTTGGCTGTCATGGTGGACCACGCCTTCATCGTGTTATTTCACTATGTCCTCTGTTTCCAGATGTTCATCTTGGCTCTGAAATTTCATCTGAATTCCATAAACTATTCTCTTTTATGATGATTTACACCTCTTAATATAATTACAAATACATACACCATATTATGCATTTTTTGTTGTATGTGTCATTCATCTATTAGTTAGTGTTGGTACATCCCAGTAGATGTAGTTTTAATTTAGTAGCATATGTGTATTTATTATTTTATTCTGGAGCTTCTGCACATTTTATTGAGTATTTTGTGTTATATTTTTATACAGTCCTTTTTTACTTGTGTTTTTGCTGCTAAACAGAACAGAGCTGCTAAACTGATTTTCATAGTCCATGCGACCGTGACAATAAAGATCTATTCTATATTACATATAATATTGCTTGAAATTTGAGAATTAATGAAAGAATGGGTTTTACTCAAAAGGAATATTTCTCTCAGAACTACCAGACGTACTTCAGAACACTGTCTGCACATGTTCTGTACAGGGTAAATTTGGTGGTAGATTTATAAATCTACTGTATGCACATGTATAACCCAATATATACCTTGAAATCATCAGCAAATCAGAACTTTTGTCTTTTGTTTACCAATGAATCTTATGAAAATACATAAGATTTAAACTCTGAAGCAGATAATTTTGGAAAAAAAACAGTGATATCAAGCGTAAATATGGAAAACCAAACATTCGTTTTTACTACTTCCTCCTTCAATGAGGCTTTGGAAAAAAAATACTAATCCTCAGCCATATGTCACCCAGGTCCCCAAATGTGAGAACTATTTTTGTTTCTGTACAGATCGGTGGCAGAGGTTGACTTTTCAAATTCTGCCCACGCCCCTGGTGTTTTTAAACAAAACAGAGATAGTTCTGAAAAAAAATGAATGGAATTACCAATAGGCTTGGAATGTTATCCATGCACATCCCAGGAAAGGATGTGGCTGTCACAGCACACGGCATGAATTGACCTCTTTGGGCCACAGAGGTGAACATGCTGCAGGCAACAGATAACACACACCAGCTCCGGACGACAGAACCTCACACTGGAAACAGGATTACATCTGCATTAGTGTTCTCACAGAGACACAGCACAGGAGTTGTTTGTTTTTGCCTCAAAGTGGCTGGAGGTGATAGTTCAAATGTTAATGATAATTAACATCATTCACATATTCCTCCCTTCTTTATGTGAACCTGAAAAAAGATGAGGTAAAAAAAAAAAAAAAAGACTTGAGGACAGCCATGATTGATGGCTGCTACTGACCATTGTTTTTATTCAACCCCCCAATTTAGTCATTAAAATAGTTTCAACAAGGATGTGAAATCTAAAACTTGTATTTCCAAAACAGTCCATCCTTTTGGTTAGCAGATTAAAACTGGAAACACCAGCTGCTTTTGGGGGTGGGGGGGCTGTGGCTGCTTCAAAGTGGGCTACAGCAACAGATGTCCATGGACTGATTCCAGCTGCGGAGATTTTGTGGGGAGAGGTTGTAAAAAGATATGCAAACCTATAGCCCTAAACAATCTGGCTTTGATATGAGTCAAGTCTAAGGAGCAGGGGATGGAGAAATAATAGCAAGAAGCTGACAGACTTCTCGATGTTGCCTAAATCGTGCAGCTTTCTGTCTCAAAAAGAAACCCCTCCCCCTAAAAAATAGGGTTTATTACAAGTGCAAATAAGGTCCATGAATTAACATTGACAAATGTTAAGAGTCAAAACATAGGATACAAGGAACGGCAAAAGGGAATGTCTTGTGTTTTCAATTAAGGAGTATTAAGTGTGGCTTCAACAGAATGCCTTTTACTCAACATTAATAACAAGGAGCAATTATTCTGGCAGTCAAAAGGCCTCAGCTAAGGCTCATTAAGAGCTTTTATTCCCCACGGTGAACAGTATGCCCCGCCATCAAGACAGTCCTTCTCAGCCATCCCACTCAAAACTACGGAACGTGCTACATCCACCCATTGTGTTCCACCAGCGTTTGGTGTTTACATCAACCCTAACCCACGGATCAGATCGCTGCGCAGTTGCCGAAGTCAAAAGTTTTAATCCGGCGTCAAAATACAGGAATAACTCTAAGAACCAGCAGTGTTTACACGTCTTATTTTGGAATTTGCACTATGATCTTGGGATTGCTCATTAGCCGAGCATGGCGAGTTTTGATCCGAGCGGTGATATCTGAGGTTTCACGGCTTCACTGTAGCTTGTCCTGCCAAATTTTAAGGGTGAAAATGAAGGAAAAACAGGAGTAGAGTGTTTTTTGCTTTTTTTTTCTCTCCCCTGTGCTGGTAAAACCCAACAGCTGTAAAACTGCAGCGGGGTGCCAGGGGAACAAGGAACAATAAGCTAACCAGAACTGCAGTAATTGGAAAGGGAAGATCTGAATGCTAGCACAGCGGCTGCTATTCATTAGGATTGTTTCACAAGGTAAATATTGTTGCTAGACAATGTCTTTCCCCATGTCTACTCCTTTTCCCGGATGATCGTTTTAGTTGGTAACGACAGCAATTTGTTTTCTTATCTTTAATAAGTTTTCATTGGACGCGAGTTGGCATCAAGTCAAGATGACTACAGATAGAGGTTTTTTTTTTCTTTTTCTTTCAGTGCTTAGTGCTTATCCAGATAAACTGTAGCAGACAGAACAATAGTGACAGACGCTGTAAGAATATTTCAATGATTCCAGCTGTAGCCTGATCTGGTGCCGCTAATTGGCCATATGACGGCACACAGTCTCCAGGTTTAATTACTCTATGAGCTTACGTTGCTTCTCAGCCATAACTCTGGGCCCTAGTGGACACACACCCTAGCCTGACATAAGACCTGTATCTGCCAAAGCTTATATAAAAAAGGACCCACACCCTCAAGCAGATGACGTGAATTCAAACCATCACAACATGGGACTGAAAGAATGCTGGTCAGTAGCTGAAGGCCATGAGAAAGAGATTGGCAATATTTGGCCCGTGTTTATGTTGGCCAAGGTGAAGCTGCCGTCTCACAATGTGGAGGATAAAGATGCTGTTTATTGACCGTTTGCGCTCTTTAACTTTAAAACTTCTTCTGCATCCTCACTGATAAAATTCAGTGGTGTCTTGGGGGGGGGGCATTCATCCTCGATTGTTGTTCTTATACGTCATTAAAAAGGGCCTCTCTGGAGCTTCTGCAGTGACATCTGAGAGTAGGCACATACACAAACACATGTAAACCAATTTTTGGAATCTCCAAACCGCACGCAAAATCTCTTTGTTAAATGTGGTAAACTCCTGCAACGATTGTCACAACTCATTCCGCTCTGCCCCCGGGCACTGACTTAGCAACAGAAACATTCATTGTAGATGACAAGCTGAAAGGAGCGACGCAAGATGTTTTTCCCCCTTTTATAACGCAGATTTAAAGCTCTGGGTTTTCCCCCTGAAATCTTTGGGAGAGACAGAGCTTATAACGTACTTCAGCAGACGTTGGATGACATCACCCAACGCTGCAGTCCATGCCCATTTGAGTGTTACATATTTGTGAGCCTGCATAAGTTTCAACTGACAGCCGTGTGAAGAAGGAAATCTTGCATTGGCCTGTTTATACGTACTGAGGTTGTTTGCTCTGATAGGCACAGTCAAACATCAAAGATGAAAGTGCATCAAAGAATTTTGCCTGTTGCACACACCGACTGAAGTGTCTCCGCTCATTCTCCATCCTCATTATCCTGTTTCACAACATCAAGTATAAAGGGAAATCTCTCCTGTAAATGCCATTAGCTGAGTTGCACATGCATGGCGCTTTTATAGCTGATGTGTTTAACATATCGGTATATATGATCCACTTTTTTACACAACAAAATGACCTTTACTTAAATATTGTCCTGTACAAATTTGACATGTTCTTGAGTATTTGCATTTAATGTACCTTTGTAATTTTAGTCCGCTATATCACAGAGGTAATTACTGTAATATGTAGTTTACTTTACAGTCCTTTTTTTAAATTTACAGTTTATTTGGAAAAGGAATTTACATTTCAGTACAAATATTACCCTTTCATGGGGTGGAGATATTGGTACATTTTGCCATTACAGACTTTTAAATAAAGGCTGAATTACAACACTGAAACAAAGAAATCAAATGAAACACAATAAATAAGGAGGTGGGTCTACTCCATATCTTTATCAAAACAAACATATTAATAGAAGAAAATTACTTTAATCCATATGTATACATGTTTATTCATTGCATAATTGAATTTCTCTTGTTAAGTGCTTTCACGTCACCTCCTTTCAAGTCTACATCCCATCTGAATTTACTGGCTTCATGTATTCAGTCCATTTGGACCAAATTCTGAAGAATGTTTCTATTTCTCCTTTAAGTGTAAATGATAGCTTCTCTAAAACACACTAAAATACTTGACAGTCCTTTATTTACTTCTTGACCAGTGAGAACTATGCACTGTGGTTCCATTAAGGCCAAAGATCCCTAAAAATCATTAGAGATCTGCAGCAGTAAACTGCACTAGTAATAGTCAAACATTAGCAGGTTCTACTTTATTGCCAGATGATGGCTATTACTTTTAACACCTTAATTGCATTGAGATACACACCCTTTCTTATATAAAAGCTGTGTACTTTCCCTTGTAGTGGAGCATTTTCCTAGTGTAAACAACTTAACTCCAGACTTATCCCACCGCCACCACTCCTCATTATCTGACTCCATGTACTCTTGTCTAATGCATGATGAATTCAAGGCCACGGTGAATAAGATTACAGGAGTCTATGATATGGATATGTTGGTCAAAGACAGACTGTATTAAATGGTAACACTCCCAAATATAGGTATTTTTGTGAAAAAGCTGCAAACCGTTTATAGGACAGACCAACTCACTGCTGTCTCGCCCCTTTTGCCCTCATGGGGTTAATGACATCACTGCCACCAAATCTGGCGTATTAAAATTCCTGATTCACAGTGAAATCGAGACACAAGGCAGGAGCTTATCAGAGGAGCTCAGAATATCAAAACAGGATGATTTGACAAAGAGTCTTCTTTGACAGCTATAACGAAGCATGAAACATAAAATTTTCTGTGACTTTGACCGAATATTGACGTCAGTTGGGGTCAATCTTCTGACCCTCTGAAGTCACATAGTCCCACTTTGTGAAAAGAGTCAGTGAAGAGATGGATTGTCCCTAGTGACTCGTCTGTATCAAAACAAAAAACAAAAATAGCCACATGACTATGCTGATAATCCACACAGAATAGAAGACATGACTGGAAATGAAATATAGAGCTTTTTCATTTTTGATTTTCGGAGCCACGTGTGATTGTACCTTTGCAAATTCACACCACAACACTAGTTGAACACTTGTGTCCACTATGTTGCAGGTGTGTGTGAGGGCTACTGATGGATGTGGTGAGGGACTGAGGTGAGGTCAGTGGGCTGGAGACAAACACCCCTCTGAACTCTCTCAGTAGCGTGTCTGATCAGAAATATGCAAATGTGACAAAAGGCAAAATGAGGATAGTCTATGAGTAAGATATTGGAGCTGGCTCTCTTTTTAAAACCACGGAAATGATAAAAATATCACTGGATCTACTACTATACCCACATATCGAAGGTTTAATTTCTTGGCAGGGAGAGACCAGAGTAATTAGATTTCCATGTAAATCTAATTACCATCTGTTTAGCTGCTGTTGCACATGGTATTTGGTGTGTCCCTTCATTGTGCAAACGACGAACATGTTCCGCCATCCCATGCATTTTCCCTTTTTAAAGTAAACCCCTGGTTATTTTCATCAGTCTGGAATAGTCCTTTAAGTGTCACCTAGGTCACTCCAAATGGTTACTGCCCTAGTGCCCATACACGAGGGCCTGTTGAAGTTGTTACACTAAAGTAAGCTAGGACTTGTCCTCCTTAACAACCGACCAGACAGCAACACCATCCAAGCCATACATCACCCTGCAATTAGCATGAGGCCTCAAAGTGATTTAGAGTGGACTGCCCAGCTCGTCCTGATGATCACACACACATACACACGCACACACACACACACACACACACACACACACACACACACACACACACACACACACACACACACACACA
>JAPTHA010000027.1:5018977-5031674 GCA_029814585.1 Gymnapogon annona
ATATGTATATCACATACACACAGTTACACATTCATTCCCATCTTGCCTTTGTTTCTCATTACACTAAATCCCGTGTTCCTGCTGCCCTAAGCCATTCTGTACAGGAAATTACAATAGCGCTTTATTTCATAGAACAGCAGAGGTATGAACGAGAGAGGATGGTTTGGGTCGACTTTGGCACCGCATCTCTTGAAATTGTAGTGGACACAAGTGTTTATCATACTGTAAATAAAAATGAAGGAACACTTTCTTTTTCAAAAGTTACATATATATCTTCTGTTTTTTTAAATGATTAAAAACAGTGTTTTTCACCCCCATTCATTTATTTATTGTTTTTAACTCCTTACATAACACCTGCCTACTGAGTGAAATATAGTTGTCTGGCTCCTGTTGAAAGAACACATAATTGGCTGTGCTCTGAATCATATCGCCAAACTCACGCTGAAAACATCCCCCCGCAGCTCTAATCAATGCATCAAAAGATCACTCATTTGTTAAGCAGTGAAATCACCCTCCGTTATCCATGCGTCCTGTTCGCCTCTGCTCTTATGATCCTGCCTCCTCGCGCTCATTCACTGGGCAGGATTGATGCTGGTTTCAGTTTCTTTAATTAGGTAGCGTCTGGTCTTGGCAGAAAGCTCTCCAGAGATAAAGGATCTAAGGATCTCAATGAGGATCTCTCGCAGCTGCCTTCAAAAGGCCAAACTAAACAACAAAGCTTTATGCTGGCAATATGGCCACTTACACCTTTCAAATACGACCGGCCTACACCTCTGAAGTGGCCACAGGAGACTCCGGAGAAAGGACAGGGGGATGGCTATACGTATATGCCTCTGAGCGATCCCATCATAATCCAGTCACTGTTTTATTTCTTATTGCTGTGTTATCTGTCCATAGTCTCCACACTCCCTGCAACCAGAACCTCCTCAACTCTCAACGACTAAGCAATGACCAACACCACTTCCTCTCTCTTCTGACGCCGCCTTACTCTTCCCATCCCATCCCACTACATCCAATCCCATCCTCGGATACAGTCGAGTAGCGGAGGTGTGTTCGTCCTGATTTTAAAGTTCGGGGGGGCGGCGGCGGTGTAAATTGAGTCAAGATGCTAAGTGCTGAACGTTAAATTGGTCCGAATCCATCAGCAGGTGTCGAGGTGCAGCTGCGCCTGCTGTGCCAACCTATGATTGATGAGGGACGGGCTCATGCCAGCAGAGCGGCTGCTTTCTATGCCACGCACATCCCACTCTAGCGCCTGAACACTCAGGAAAAAAACAAAACAGGCATAAGAGAAAGTACAGGCGGAGTGCAGCAGCTCATTGTCATTTCGGGACAGAAAGTCTGGCAAAGATCAACTATCTAGTTATTAAATGGCGTGAACGCTGTCATCTGCATCAGGCTAATGCGCATTAAGGGTTATTCCTTTGGTAGTTATACTTTTTTAAGTTCCGCTGGCCATTTATTATCTCCCCGATGCTCTCCACAGTCTTTCACTTCGCTTCACTTGAGAAAGAAAGTGCTGTGCGATTTTTTTAAAGGTCACCAAAGATATTTTCCTCCAATGTAGCGCAATGTCATTTTATTAATTAACACGGCATACACCGAGAATAGATAAATTATTTGGGAAACATTCTGCTGCTTTCAGCATTTGTAAATAAGAGGCCTAATTGCTTAGTAGGAAGAGGATGCTGTTAGCGCCTCTTCTTCCTTCTTTAAAGGCAGTGTTCACTCTCTATTCCCCGTTCTGATAATTGGCGATGCTCACTTATCTTCTTCTGTTTATGTGAAGTATCATTCACACAGAATAATTAGCAATCACAAGATGCTCGTGCTGCTGTGGTTTCTGGCACGAGATCCAAATTTGGCATTCAGAAACACAAACTAAAATGCTAAAGTATGTGTGTGTGTGTGTGTTTTCATTTGTAATTGCAGTGCATGTACGTATGTATTGGGGGCATAAAGTGCAACTAAGAGCCCATTGTGTCCTGCAAATGTCAACTTCATTATAATAATAATAGTGTGTTTAATGAATTCCTCTAAATCTCCAATTCCTTTTTTTCCCCCTCCTTCTCTGCAATTTCATTTCATCAACTGTTAAGCGGAGTCTTGACCTGGATTGTAACTGCAAACGCCAGACACATCCAGAGGTAAAAAAAAAAAAAGCAGCGGAACGAGTCTAAAAATACAACATAAAATTTGCAACAAGGGCAGGAAAGGTTCAGTGACTCACCATATCTACTGATGGAAGTGCGTGATATGCTGGCTGAAGAAGGGATATTGTACGATGAGGTCTGTTTGGGCACCAAAGCTACCACACAGCGGTCCGATACCTAGAATGAGAAACACACACAACACGAGCTGTTATAGTTAAGCTGCTTCTGTTGATTGGATTCTTGTGATTATCATGTTCGCCTCAAGTTATTTCATGGTGTTGCACATTGTGGTGTTTCTTTTTTCTTCTCCTAAAACCATTGATTCCTAAAAAAACAAATGTTTCTTCCGTTACAGGACAATTCATTAGTCTCTAAATCTATCAGTTATTTATGAATAAAAGGCACCAACACATATACAACGATACCTGAGGGAATGTAAGGCTCACAGTTAATAATCTCAAACAGAAGATAAGGAAAAACTCCCATCCAAAACCCAAACCCACCATAACCCACCCTTCTCTGTCATATCTGTGTCAGAGCAGAGCCTTATTGCTGCGTGATGGCTGTGTAGTCAATATGACCCCCTTTATACACATTACAGACACCATATAAGCTTTAGAACTGGTGTTAGATGCTAAAGGAACATGAGCAGGGAAAGGGAAAGGCTGTTGTCACAATGAAAGAGATAGAGACATGAATGCTGAAAGACTACAACTTATGTACTCATCGCATCCTTAAGGAAAACAGGGGAACACGGGTATAATAATAGCATTACAAGAACAGAGTTAAGAGTCAAAGGGAAAGACAACAAGACAAGGCTGCGTAAAAGATGGTTGAGTACACTCTCCTCCCCCTTGTGGTTTATATTTACACAGAGTTCTCCTCTCTGCGTGATGTCCAGTCACTTCAGATTCACTGAGGAAAATGGATGTAACCCACATGAGAAACAAGGGCTTAAAAAAGAATTTGCTAAGATAGTCCTTTAACAGAACCTTTTAAAAGCTAAATTCCTTTGATATGGCAATTTGATCATTTATCACTGAGATACTCTTTGTGCTAACCACAACAAAATGTCCTGTTTACAGAAAATACAAAATCATGCTAACAAAAACTTGTGGTTCTTTTCCGAATGCCAAAGCAACAAACAGCGTGTTGGCTGGCATTTACAGACCACCCCGAGGAGGGATTTCTGCTTCCGACCCAGCACAGAAAAACCAACCAGCCTCCAGTGGAGAAATAAACAAAAGGCAAATGCCAAGATCCAAAAGGAATTCCTCAAATAATCTAGAGAAAGGAAGAATATTCATCTTTTCCTTGGGTTTCACAGAGATGGGCTTTCTTCCATTTCTTGCAGGAGTGAAAGCTTCGGGGAGTCATCCTTCTCCTCGTCCTCTTTCACCCTCATCCTCATCACATTGGTTCAGCTCTTTATACCCGAGCAGGGCTTGTAGGACTAAAGAGGTCAGAGGTCAACACATGTCTCTCTGTGACTCATACAGTTCACTTATTTCTGTTTGTGTGTGTGAGTGTTTTGTCTATTATCTCTGATCCTGCCATTGTGGGTCTGGAATGCCATCTTGTACTGTATGAAAGTGTAATATTGTCCAATGAAAAATCATAATAAAATATTAAAAAAAAACATTGGTTCAGCTCTATACACCTGAGCAGGGCTTGTAGGACTTAGACAATGTGAGGTCAACATATGTCTCTATGTGACTCATGCGGTTCATTATTTATGTGTTTGTTTGGTTTTACTTTGTTTTGTTTCATCTACTGTCTCTGATGAATTCTTTGGGCCTTTTCCCTTCCAGGGTCGCCACAGCGAATCCAATTCACACATTTGATTTGGCAGGAGTTTTACGTTGGATGTCCTTCCTGAAACAACCCACTGGATGGTCATCCCGGGAATTGAACCCCTATGCACCAGCTCCGTGCCTTACCAACTGAGCTATCCAGCCGGGGTTTCATCTGTTGTCTCTGATCCTTTCATTGTGGGTCGGGAGTGTTGTCTTGTGGTGTATGAATGTAAGTGTAGTGCTGTCTAATAAAAACTAAAATATTATTTAAAAAACAAAAGGAATTCTTCAAATCATCTACAGAAAGGGATACATTTCATCTTTTCATTGGTTTTTGCAGGGATGGGCTTTCTTCCATTTCTTGCAGGAGTGAAGCATCGGGGAGTAGGGATGAGCATTTTACAGATTTCCCTGCTGTCCTCCTCCTCGTCCTCTTTCACTCTCCTCCTCCTTACCCCCCGCCCCCCCCTTCACAAAACCACTCCCTGCTCTGCCAGCCTCACAGTTAGACTTGTCATACGGTGCAACTCTGGGAGAAGCACTGGAGGCAGATGAGGGATCCTGTGAAATCTCCAAACAGTACAATGAAACACAAAAGGTCTTTGTAACCCCCCCTCCACTCCCCACCCTCACATCCCTTTTCTCTTCAACCTGAACTGACATTTCTGACCTTTCTTTCTCACTCTCCAATTTGTCCTCTCTTTCCTCACCGTAATTTCTTTGGTGTTTTCGTTCTCAGGGCCCCTTCTTGGCTAACGCTGACTGGACCAACTCTAATAAACCAACCCAAAACCAGACTTCTGTGAGGATTTCACCGCTATTTCTGTGATACATTTTCTCTGGGGAGCATGAAATAGTTTCTCTGTCCCCATCTTTCCTTTACGCCTCCCTCCATCTCGCTCCCTCTTTCTCTGCTTTTTATAGCTGATAGAGAGGCTACAGCAGAGATGGGTCCTTGTGATAGAGTAAATGATTGAAGGCGTGCAGATTCGCCCTTCAGGGATAATCCAGTGTGGGGCTGATAGTGGGCAGGTGTGATAAGGGCTGTGGGCCCCGCCTGTGATAAGACCTTCCATTAGACACTGCAGAGCGCACCAGACAGCAGAGTGTGGTCAGCCTCTATCTTTCTTTTCTCAACCCTCACCACACAGCCTGAAGCCCCCTGGTCCTAGCCTGTTCCCCCCTCAGTGTCCCATCTCTCCTGAGCTCATGCCTTCACATCATGATGTTTATCCTCCTGTGGACCGTGAGTCAGATCGGATCAGGACAAGGTGGCACCTCTACTTAGTTAATGTGAATCTGCGTGTTCTGTAATGAGTTCATACTGGGTAGTATATCATATGTACTGTATGTATGAATGTAGTTTATTGATTTGTATGATTTTGAACTGACCTTTATTGTGTTTTATGGGGATTTTTTTCATGGCTGTTTGATATGTGTAAGATCAAATGTACGGCTGTGATGTCTAGGATGTCTAACTTATGCTGCTGCTGTCTTGACCAGGACAAACTAAATGAAGTTTTTTTTCTGATTAAATAATGCTTAAATAATAAAAAAAAAAGAAAACTTGCATTGAATATTCATTACAAGATCATTGAGAATTTTGTCCTTTTTACCGCAAAGCCTGTATTTCCTCCTGTCTTTTTACCTTCTAAGGAGCAAATTTAAAATTAAATCAAAATGATTTCTATTAGTTTGAATTATCATTCATTCATTTCCCACGTAATCCTCGAGAGAGTCAGAGGTGCTGTAGCCTACGGCAACCAATGGACGAAGGTGTTGAATGTGCCAGTTGACCCATGAATACTGACATGTACAGACAGAACAACCATTAACTCTCACATTCACACCTACTGGCCATTTAGACTGACATATATTGGTGCATGTCAAGACAGTGTGAAGAAGCTGAGTACTCGGAGAGAACCTACACAGACATGGGGGAGAACATGCAAATTTCAAATGCAGCAATTTTCAGTCCATACTGCACAAAGAAGACGGCAGCTCGGCTGACTTATGATGAATGTTGGACAGTGACATGACCACAAGCATTTCAGCTCCATCTGTCAGTGGTCTGTTGGCAATGTCACTGCTTTCTGAATTCATTTTTTCAATAACAAAACTGTTTTATTCATCAAGTAGAACGGCAGCATCCATGGAGTATTGTCAACTAAAACTAATGTGACGTCCCTGCCGTACACAGACATATGCACGCAGCAGATAGCAGCAAACGCCTGAGCTTCTTCAGTATGATGATGATGTCACACTCCCGATAATGTCAAACGACGGGGTCTGTCTCGGTGGCTGGCTGCATGTGAAGGAGCACGAAGATGAACCGTTTCTATTGGAGTGAAAACGATTCATCATTCTGGAGCTTCCAGCAGATTCCCTACGTGTTTATTTTCACATTTCCTGTTGTCGATCTTTCAAATTCAGCTACCACTTCCAACACTGAATTAGTGTTCTGCTGTTATCAGGTGTATTAACACCTATCAGTAACCACGTCCTAATAAGCGCGTGTAAAGCTGTTGATGTTTTCAGAATTAAAAAGGAACTGTAACTCACAGACATTATTCTATTTTTTTTTCTGTTCAGCAAAAGAAGCATGCCTTTCAAGCAAACAGTCAATTTTATGGTCTGTATAGTTTTATTGGAAATATGTTATTATGTAATCCAATCAGAACCTTAATATGCCCTACTATTTATTTATTTGGTCAGTACTATTACTCTCAGTCAACTGAGTCAGTTTGCTGCTGGACTTGTATATATTGTAAATATGTTTTCAGCGTGTGTTTTATCAGAGTGTGTATGTATTTGCTGCATACTTGCACTGGTGTTTAAGCACAATCTTGGGCTTAGGACCTTTGTCTATTTATTGTTACTTTTCCTAATGCTTTTCTTTTCTGGTTTCTATACAATTGTGGTTGATGCATGTATGTTTCAAAAAATAATTTCCTCCCGGGATAATAAAGGAATTCTGATTCTGATGCCCTACTATTTAGGTTCACAGTGCAATGGGGACATACTGAATTGTAGTACTATCTATTTTGTCTGGAGTTGTTGAAAATAGCCTAAAACGCCCCCAGTGATGTCTGCAAGGTGGGTAACAGGATCTGGTTGGCAGGCTCTGTTGGTCATAAATGTCTGCTCTCCTTGTTCCTTCACCGCAGAGAAGGGGACAGACAGAGGTCAACAGGCAACAGGGAATGGAAGTCTCCTAACCTAACTTAACTTTTCTTTTTGACGCAGTCTCAGCCACACACACACACAGACGCACGCACGCACACACACACACTCACACAGAAAAAGAAAGAGCAGTCTGCCCTTCACTGCCACTTATCTACACATTAGGAATAATATTCCAGACAAAACACGCTCTTCCCATGTGTCTGCGCACATACATTTGGCAAACAAATATTAATATGTGTGGAGCGACGGTCCACCTGTAATAAATCAACACTGTCAGACATCATCAAGGTAATTGTATATCACGTCACGATGAATCATCATCCTCAGTTGAGGGCCATGTCCTAAATACTGGAACTGTTTATAGTTGAGTCTTTTGCAAGTGTCATGCATCTGTGAAATATGTGAATTATGCAGCTGCACAGATCTCTGGGGTCTCTGCTTAGTGCCCAGATCCTCTTTAGTAGCAGCAAGGTTAATGCTGAAAAGTCCCAAGACAACGCTGATAAGGGAAAGTTCAGAGGAAACAAGGCAGGCGGAGATGTGCGATTACAAGCCTCGCGTTGACAAGAATGACGATTAGTCAGTAAAAGAAATCCAAACATAAAGCAACTGGCTCAAAGCATCTCTATTGTTTGCTGCATGTACTGAGATCAGCTAGTTTTGAAAGATCCATTAAAACAAATCACGAAGTACATTGGACACACTTTGAAGCCTGTTAATCTGTTTGCTATGGCTGCATTTAGAGAATAATTAGTTCTTGATTCTATTTTCTTTTTCATTGTAAATGTGGCAATATATCCATCCATCAATTTTCTGAACTGCCGGAGCCTATTCCAGCTACCTGGGGTACACGCTGGACATGTCAACAGTAACACAATATTTTTGCATAGATGCATACATACTCCATAATACATATACCATGCATAATCCATCATATATACCATGCCCTGCTTTTGCAGATTTACTTTGTTTACCCGTAACACCCTCAAAGCCTTTCTGACCCTGTTGTTTGTAAGTATTTTGGAAATGGTTTCTCTTAAATTAACTGAATAAATAGAGTTATTATTAATTCATTAATTCATTCATTTTGCAAAATACTTAATCCTCAACAGGGTTGTAGAGGTGTTAGAGTCTCTCCTAGTAACTGTAGCCGTGGTACACGCTGTTGCTGGTTTACTGCAGGGCTAAACGTTTTACTCTTATACTGTATGAGGATTAAATAGCATATTTAGGAGGGTCGTAGTAAAGCTGCCTCAACCCTGTTTCATTTGTCTTTCGTGTGTCTTTTTGCTGTTGTGAAAATGCCAGTGGAACCAGGGTCACGAATGCAGGATGATTAGTGTTTTACCGTCATATTCACATTTACAACCTTTTACTTCGATGTTTGCCTTACCTGGAGTTTATTAAAGATATTTTTGGATCTAATGGTGGAGTAGCATTTATCACTATAGGAGGTATCCCCAGTAGGGAAAATAATAATTCAGCAGAGAGAGTCATATATAGAATAGAAGAGGAAAACCCCCATCATGCTCGGGCTGCATGTATACACCGTGTGCATAATCAAGTGTGCTACAGTTTTATTATATCAGTTTATCTATTCAAGAAAGGATATGAAAATAGAGAAAAAAAAAGAGAAGCTTGGAGGATGAGGGTTTCGTCCCCTGCCTGTTAATGTCCCAGTGCTGCAAAAAAAAAAAAAATCGAAAAGAATTTTAAACTTATGCATTTATGTTTTTAATTTTAATGTGGCAGGGAGCTGGGAAGGTGTGATTTCCATATCCAGGTTATGTAAACCATTATTTCCCATGAGGCAGGGTAAATAGCCACTGGGTTTTCTTGGGATGCTGAGCCCTATAAATGTTAATGCCTCTGTCTGCTCCCTGTGTTTCTGCTATGGGAGAATTAGCAAGAATTCAGGGTGACGCTTCGTTTCATTCCGCATATATCACAACTTCTTTGCCATTCCTTTTTTTTTTTAAACCATTTTTTTCTTGAAGCTTGTCTTTCACTCTAGGGCCTAATGAGCTGTGTTCTTTTGTTGTGATAGGCAGCCAGATGTACTGCCGCAGCTGCCAGTGCAGGGGCACTATGTGTGACGCATATGCACACAAACTCACAAACAGAGGCCATTGCCAGCTCATCAAAACAGTAACGATGCCCAAGTGACTATGTCGTTCCATCCTACCATCATAAATTTCTTCACCTAATGTCCTTTTTCTTCATGCTCCTTCTCTTTCTGCCTCTGGTTCTCGTCCTTAAACTTCCTCATGTTGCCCGGCAGCTCGCTGCCATCTCCTCTGAAGGCGCACAGTGTTGGACTGTATGTTCAGCACAGGGACACTCAGATCCCTGATCAATAGTAGTCCTTAGATCCACTATTGAGCGAGCAAATAAGTGAAGCGACCACATGCATGATGCTGTGTGGCCAGTGGTGTGTCCCTTGGCTAACGATGGCAGACAGACTGTGACGCAAAGAATTGCAAAAACACAACACGAGAGCCTATTATGGCGTCGAAGCAAACACACTGCAACGCTTCATCAAGGATTAAAACACTGCAGAGACCAGAAGAGGTGCTTCTGAATGAGAAAGAAAGAAAGGCAATAGAGAGGAAATAAAAGTAAAAAAAAAAGAATAAAAAATTCTATCTGTCACTGGAGGAAAAGAAAGAATACTGTGTCAAGAGAAAATATAAATGACACACAAATACGGTGACATAAAGTGAATGAGGTAGAGGCTATAATGACACAAGACTAAGGGGAAAGAAACTTCTGGGTGAAGGACACTGTGACACACTCCTTCTTATAATGATTCCTAAATCTGTGAAATTATTCTGCCTGTCCAGCTGGAGTGTGAGTTCAGATAAACTGGATCCTTGCCACACCTTGCCCCATTTTCTGCTTCCAGACTTGAGCTGAATTTCCTGGTCCTGCAGTCCCCCCCCTCATCTCTACAGCCAATCTCAGCTGTGGCTCAGCTGCTGCCCTGCTTCTTGACCAGGTGGTCCAGACTTGAGCCTCATGCAACCTTAAAGCAGATGGTCCCCTTTGGCATATGCACATGCACTGCGAAAGATTCATGACCCGCGGAGATAACTGTCTGCTCATTCTGCTTTGTCTTTCTGTATTCCTTTTACTTCAAGTGAAATAACTCTGTCTGGCTTCCTCTACCATTTCTCTGAGGTTCATTTTTCATTCACAACTTTAACTGCCATGAGTTCTGTTGAAAAATTCAAAAGTCCTTTTCGGTTCATTTCCATACTCTTTATTCCTCTTCCTGTCTGCCTTTTAATAGTAATAAGGGGCAACAAGTGAGCCCATAGACCCTTAAATTGTAAGGTGTGATTAGAGAATTTGCACGTGACAAGACAGAGGTAGGCAGACACAGCGGGACTAATTGTTGCCAGCTTAGAAGTCAACAGGCCTGAGAGACACCGAGTGACAAAAAAAAACAAAAAAAAACGCTGTCCTCTTGACTGGAGCAGCTTTATCTCTCCAGGGAGCAGGGAGGAAATGTCGGCTGAGATGCTGAGAGTTCATCTCTCCTGCCACCTGTACAGTAATTGTCCTCTATTCTGCGAGTCACTTGGATTACAACAAGCTTGGGCATGCAAATGAAGGAACGAAAATTGGCTGCATAAAAGTCAAGAGTAGGAAATATCAAAATTTGGCAACGTTGGTGGTCTAATTTCCATAGTAATGCACAGTTGCTTGAATTGAACTAATATGTGGTCTTTTCTTAGGAAAAGACCGTTCCATAAAATGTTGTTTCTTTGAGAGTTTGCAGAGAAAAAGATGACATTAAAATCTTCGGGTTATTTACCTGGTAGTGCATGAGAGTGTTTAGCCTTTTCCAATCATTCTCTATCTTGGTAGTGATGTCTTCATCCTGCAACACCACTCGAGCCATTCGTCCTTGGCGCCACTCTGGAGAACAAAGACACACTGCATTATACACAACGCATATACACCACAAAAATCAAAAGGAAATGCAATTTGTCTGTAGCGGGGACGTTAGGCTGCACGTGTTCATTGTATATGTCAAAGACCTCAGGTGATGCAGAAGTACCTGCCCTTTAAATCTAAAGCAAAATGCCCGTACTTCAGTACGCGCTTCATGTAAAGCCTTCACAACCAGTTACCTTGCAGATAATTGTAAGCATGCTAAAATAAACTTGTTTTTCTTAAGACACTCTTTTTCAAACATGATTTGCCTTTCAGATGTTGAAATGTCATCTTATGGGACTTTAAATGGAGCTCTCCAACACATTACCCCCACACAAGTAGACATCAGCAGTCTGCATTCTTGCAAAGCTCTTAGTTGTGTGTACTCGTCTCACTGACTCGGATTGACACGCATCTTAATTAAACATTACACACGAACAATTTCAAGATGTATACGCGGACAGGCTGTGCACTTTAATTGGTACTTGTGTGGTGAAAATTGCGTTCCATTAGCATACGCAGCAGTCGACCCGTCAGGGTCAGAAAGAAGAGGAGCGTGGAGCAGACAGGATAAAAAAAAAAAGTCAACTATGAGAAAATCACATCCTTTCAAAAGAAAAAAAAACTAAGTGAGGGGGAAACAGGTGGAGGCTGTGAGCAGTGCTGGTAGAGGATAGTGGCTGACGGCTCATTGTGGGGTAATGAAATGATAATAAGGGAGTTGACAGGGACGTGGACAGCCATTGTGGCTCTCATGCTGGGAGTGATCATTGATTTTCTCCACTGTTGACTGGGTTTTATTACTTTGTGCCTCTGCCAGGTGACCACATGATATCTCTGCCTGGCAGAACATCCTCACAATAATGTCGCAAATACACAGTGCAGCACGGAAAAAAAACAGTAACACAAAAGCACACACATACATGCACAGACCTGCACAGACTCAATTATTTCCAAGGTATCAGTGAAAGGGTAAGAATTTGACATGTGATAATATAAGGGGAGACGGAGGATGGACGTGGGGCCATATTGTGGAGTGATAGATGATGCGCTGATTTGAAGCAAAATGTTGGGGGGGGGTTGTTCTCTCTGCCAATGTGAAGTGAGAGAAAATGAAAGAGACAGGGCAATGGGAGGCAAGGTATGGACAGGCGAGGATGGAAGTGGCAGACTGTGTGGGAGTCAAGCCCTGCATGAGGCTGGTGAGCACGTCTGTCAGCTCTTACCTGGGTCAGCCAGACATGTACGTCACAGACAACAAAAGCTAACGCACACGGACACACACACATACACACACACAACCACGCTACCACATGTGCACTTCTCTATCTCAATCTACTGTGTCTTATTGGCACTACCAGGCAGAAGACGCAGCCAGACGGAGGGATGCGCCACACACTGTCAGTCAGTTTGATAGAAGGCCTGGCAACAGCAGACTGAAGCTGGCTGGGCTGTTGGAACACAGCTTTTATCACACTAATGCACTGATAATCTGTACACATGGCTAGGTTTTCTCTCACTGATGCATTAATCTGTGGGTGTGAAGGACTTTACACCTGCCAACTGCATCTGTGAGAGTTTGGATTGCCTGTTCTAACTGTATGTCTGTGTGTGTGTGTT
>JAPTHA010000027.1:5039491-5056040 GCA_029814585.1 Gymnapogon annona
TTTTTTTTCCTCTGTGATTAAATGCTATAATATAAACTCCTTGTCTGAATAGTATAACCTGATTTATTACACTTAAATCCAAAACTAAACCAAATGACATCATCAAAGTTATTTTGTCAGGTTATTGAAACATCATATAGAGCTGGTTAAGAAACGAATAAACTCCAATGATTCAACTACATGTATTACAAACAGATGCAGGAGCTGAAATAAAGGGGGATAAAACTATTTTCTTCTGCCACTCTCGCTTCTCACTCTAAATCAAATGACTAGATATAAAGAAAGCTGATGCTGAGATTTTTCTGAGCCGACAGAATAGTGTGCGCAAGAGTGAAATACCTATTTTTATTAATTAATTACATTTTTTTGTCTTGTCATTGCACCGGTTTTGTGTTTTTTGTGGTCTTTGTGATTTGTGTGGGTTTTTTTTATGTTGCATCTGCTGTCTCTGATCCTGTCGTGGGTTGGGAATGCCGTCTTGTAGTGTATGAATGGAACCATAATATTCCCATATGAGAAGTCTAAATAAAGTAAAATGAAAAAACAAACAAACCTGTACGCAATAGTTGCTACTATAACTAATATATTTAACCTGCCTCCCATCTGAGATTAATCAAAGTCTGCACCACAGGATAGATTTTCTCCACTGCAAAAAATACCACAGATGTTGGCGGAATTCTTGTTTCCTGTTTGGACCACTTGAATAATATTATTACTGAATGGTAATCATGGAAATAATCCACAGTAAAGCCAAAAACACAAAAAAAAACCCCAACAAAAAACACCATCAGACACTGCACCTAATCCTTATATAAAAACACGCTCATCAATTTGAGCGTGGTGCAGGTTTTATTCCTACAGTACGGTGGTTTCCATTTGCATCACAGAATCTTCAGTGTTTTATTTTTGCAAACCGCCTACGGAGCATGAAGACGACACGGAAGATTCTACTATCTTTGCATCTTCATCTGTAATGCTTTGTGATTGCAGTCTTAAAAGGTTGCACACGCCGGCTGGTGGGCATTAAATGACATGTGAGCGCGGAGGGAAGCGGGCTGTTCCCTCTGAGTCACAATGCACTTTCAACCCACTCTAATATGAATGAGAACAGGAAGTGAGTTTTGGTGACATGTAGGTCTTCACTATATGTTGGCTCTCTCTGGTAGACATGTAAACTCGGCCCGGGGACTGTAGGCTCACTAATAATTCATTCGGTACAACTGACTCAGTGACCACTACCATGACGGATCCACTGAGAATACAATGCATTCTCATTTTGGCAACGCAGCTTTATTTATTGCGCATGTACTATAGTGTGGCGTGCTCTGATTTGTGTACAATCCTATGAAGATGGGATCAAAACGAATGTACAAAACGGCATATAAGTCAACATAATGGCGGGCGTTTCTGCCCTATTATATGTACAGTATGTACCGTACGTAAAATATAAAGAGATGACAGAAACGACAAGCGAATGAGAAAAGAGCCAAACGTTGCAGGGCGGCGGCGCTCACTCGTCACCCTGCGCCAACGCCATTACGGTTTAGAAGATGCGCTCAATTTGGCTATCATCATCGAGGCGCGAGTGTCTGCGTGTGTGTGTGTTTGAGATTTAGCTGCCTGGATTGAGTGTGGGCTTTTCTCTCAAATGGGCGATGAAGGAGACGACAACAACAGCAAAGAGCCATGTCAAATCGATAATCCCCTAAAATTCTTCAGAAGAAGAGAGACGAGAGAAATGTAAAAACTATGGGACATTTAGCCCTTCAGGCGGCAACGGCGGGACCCGGGGATTATGTACCACTGTGTTTCTAATAAAAGGGGATAATGAAAACTTGGAGGTGACGTAGGCTCCTGCTGTCATGTGAAATATTGACTTAATCCAAGTCCATTTGATGTCGCTTTAGTCACTCTTCTGCTTTTCAGCCTCTGGTGGCGTTTGCATCTGCGTTTCTCTCCATTTTGGTTGCGCTTATTTTCCTTGATTATCCGTTTAAAAAAAAAAAAAAAAATCAGATAATTCATTACCTGCAAATAATACAACGCCTCTATTATGACGATGATTACGAGAATTACACAAACGCCATTTGACAGTCGAGCATCTATCTATACATCCGGGTGCAGTCAGTACATTCTGAGCGGATGCCTGTTTTGTCTGTATATAGAATCGCCTCCGAGAAGCTGAGGACACTCGGGCGAGGACTTAGCAAGTGTTTAAAGTTTTACCACATCATCCCCCAACTCCCCCGGAAAAAACAATGTACACTGGAGACACCGCCAGAAAAAGTTGAACCGCCTCTGAATGTTTCATAAGAAGCCCGAGTCTGGAGAATAAGCGAGACTGACATTGGCGTTGAGAGAGCGCGGAGGGAAACTGGAGTGCACGAGAGACTGCATAATTATGCAATGGATCTCGGTGTTTCTTCTTACGCTGAGCGTGAATGGTTGCTTATCGTAGCATACTGTACAGACGCAACACTGTTAACTAGTTTTTTACTTTTGGAGGCATGTACGCGTACACACCAGAAAATCCCGATGCGTTCTCCTGCCAGTAACACATCATGTCAGTCCGTATGTGTCAACATCCTCCCACTACACTGCGCTTCTTTGCATGGTTTTAAAAACAGGACTGTGTTTTCCAGCTCTGCTGTTCTGTCCCCTGGACATACAGGCACATGCTGGATTGACGCAGACAAAATTTTTTTTTTGGCTAAAATGAATAAAATCAACATGTTGGAGGAGTTGTTGAAGTTTGACCCAGGGCTATTTCAATGTAACTGAAAACAGTAGCGTAGTCAATGGAGGAAGCATCATTCATATAAAACCAAGTTAATTAGGGGTACAGGAAAATTCCTTCATTTGACCTGGCAGTGTTCTAAATAGCAAAGGTTTTGTCGAGGAAGGGTGTGTGCGTGTGCGTGTGTGAAACTGTATGGAATATCCATGTGCTCACATTTCCACTGGACCCTGAAGTCTGTCTATTAGTGAATCTGACTAAACTCAAGCTGTCAATGTGTGTGAAGAAACTGACAGAAATTCTGTTGACAATCACTAAGAATTGTATTGATAGAAATTGGAAATTAGACTCCGCCCCCCTTCCGATTAAGATGTGGTGGAAGAAGTCAACAGTTGAGTGAACCTGGAGAAAATGACCTACTGGATGAAAAAAAGAAGTAGGATGTTGTACAAGATATGGAACCATTTATAAACTACATGGAAAATTTACCAGCGCACCACATTGGTTCAGCTCTATATACCCGAGCAGGGCTTGTAGGACTTAGTAGGTGTGAGGTCAACATATGTTTGTCTGTGACTCATGTGGTTCAGTTATTTATGTGCTTTTTTATTCCAATAACAGTTTTTTTGTGTGTTTTGTGTGCTCTTTGTGTGTGCGTGTGTTTTTTGTTGTTTTTTTTTTATTTTTTGTGTTTGGCCTGTTGTCCCTGCCATTGTGGGTTGGGAACGTTGTCTTGTTGTATTTGAATGTGACTGTAATCATTTATAAAGTAAAATCAAAATAAAATAAAATAAATCTCTTATTCATCTAATTAAGTGAGTTTTAACGGTAACACTGCTGTGTCTGCTTAGTGTTAGACTAGCAGTGCAAACTTTATTGCGTTGGTCATTGGTCTGATGACATTACTCCTGACACGTTGGCTTGTTTCAGATATTTACCCGTTTAATTGCTTGTTTTTTAGATTGCGTTCTGTTTTGTGAATACTCCCTCTGTTATGCTTTTAACTGATGTTATTCCTGTTAAATGGATGTACTGTATATAAAAATCACTGTAACACACATGGAACTGTGGACTGGGCTTAAGAGGCTTACGTGGTTATTATATCCCATTTGTTCAATGCTCTAAAGATCTTGCTAAATTGTATTTACCTCTGCCTAATAAAGTCTAATAAACACATTTAGCGGGGACCAGTTGAACCCTTCCCTCTCGTGACCACAGGACGCTATCACCCCATTAACGTGCGTTGTTACCTGCGCAGCAGCAGTTTGGGGTGGTTCTTGCTCTCCAGGTTGCGGTCGATCAGGTCCGACAGCAGGTGTTTAAGGACGTCGGTGGCGTATTCCAGTCGACCCTGCAGCGCTGTCATGATAAGTGAGGCAACGTTGCCGCGGTCCCTCATGGAGAACGAGCGCTGCATTTCCAGCGTGCGTATGAAGGTGAGCAGGAACACTTTGTTGTTGATGAGCTGGCCAAAAAGCTTCAGGGCCTTCTCCACATTCTGCTGGCCATTTCCCGACACCTGGACGGAACAGCAACAACAACAACAACAATGCAAATGAGAGCTAAATATTTCAGCGCTAATTTTAATACTAAATGTCGAGTAATAATTCAGCCACTTAACAAGCTGAAATGTAGAATTGCGTTCCGAGATGTGTTTGTTTCTCGTCTGCTTTCACTGTGACCTTGTAGCACACAAGATAAAGATTTTTTTTTTCCCCCAACCCTTCACTCATGTTTCACTCAAGGCAGACAGAGGTTCCCACTCATGGTGAGTAACTGAGAAGATCTTAATCAATTATTGACTTGGGCCTGTTAAGGAGCACTGTACTCTGAGTTAGCAGCATTTCACTTTCAAGTCAAGTGTCAGACTACTTGCCAGGGTAAGACAATACTTAAAGTCCCAAAACATGGTCTCTAAGCACAAGGCAATGCCCCCCCCCAAAAAAAAAAGGATATCAAATTGTTGGCGGTTTCATTAGAAGTTAGAGATTTTTAATACATTTGTGAGGTTTATTTCATGTCTCACTTTGGTTAACGTTACATATGTGACCACATGTTTACGTGCACAAAATATTAAGTCCAGCTTTGTTTTTATTTAGCTTTGTGTTAACATTTCACATGCATTATGGGAAAAGCCTTGACCTTTCCACTTAAACATCCATCGGTCTCCAGAAGAATCTACTGATCTAAGGTGACGAATAACCTAATAACCTCATAACCTAATAACCTAATCCTATCATTACATATAAATAATTGGTGTAAAATGAAGTTTGACATCTTTTTGTGGTCATCAGATATGTTGGATGTTCAGAAGTTCCACAGTTACCAAGGAAACACTATCATCTTCTACAACGTTCATTCACCAGTAAGAAAGTTGAATCAGTGACCGTATTGGGAGAGATTTAGTTTAGGTCAAGGTAATGATATATTTTACAGAAAAAGTAGCTTTTTCTGATGTTTTCTCTGTTTTAGATGTAATAATCCTCAAGTGTAATCTCAACATGATGATTAAAGTATAGAATCAGTAAATTAAATAGCAGAAAACACGTTATTTTAACTGAAAAAAAGCTAAATGGAGAAGAAAATATAATGTGAAATGGTGATAAATCACTTAAGAAAGTTTATACAGAGAGAAAATTTCAGTTGAGAACTGACACAAGAGCAGTACTGTGTCTTTATGGGTTAAAACAGCTTATGTATAAGGGTCACATACAGTACAATGCCATTTTATTCTTTTCCACCAAAAACTAAAACTTTACGATGCCCATTTTTGAGCGATAATAACCACGGTTAAAAAAATGCCCATTTGAACAATAATAACCCCGAATAAAAATGACTCAAGGTAAATACAGATTGCTGTTCTATTAGTGACTTTCCCCACTGACCTCCGTGACACAGCGCTCGCCTAATCGGACTCCCCCAATGAAAAGGTGGACCCCTATCAACACAAATCTCTCATCCCTGATCATCAGTTCATCCTCTGGACATTATTCTGTGTGTTCCTATTAACGTCAACCATTTCCCAACACCACACCGGCTCCATGAAGAAGAGTGAAAAGTGTTAAGCAGTCTTTTTTTTTTTTTTTTTTTACCCCAGTGGAGGAACCTATAGTCCTGCCTGAGGATTGAGAATTACCCACTTCATTACCCCTCATACTGCAGCCACTGGTGGATGAAATAGCCGTGTGCTGGGACCCTGTTTTCCATGTGGGAACCTGCATTTGAAGTGTGTATGTGTGAGTCCGAGCATTCGCCGCACTGCACTCTGTCTGTGTGTATTTGTGTGTAACTAGTGGGTAGAGAGGATAAGTGGCACACTGCTATCCTCTCCCCTCAAGCGTTTTGCTGCTTATGGAGGTTGCGCTTCAGGAGAAGAGTGGTAAAGGCAGACACACACTGCCACTCACTCCCCATCTTTTTTACCTCAGTTTGACTTCAGCTTGCCCTTTCTCAATGCATTCGCCGTATACGTGTCTCAGTCCCCCCGCCACCGCCCCCTCCGTATCTCTTTTGAAGTCTCTCTGGCTCTCAGTGTCTCGTTACCTCCAGTTCTCGAAGGACAGGATGATCCTCGATGCCGGGGAAAAGGACCCTCATAGCATACGTCCTGTAGTCGAGGTGGGGGATGCCAGCTCTGTCGAGGTCGCTGGTCAGCTCATTGATATCCGTCTGCAGCTCTGCGAAGGCTGGGAAAGAGAGGAAAGAGGGAGGAGAAGATAGATGGAGCAGCTGGTAGGAATACTTCAAACATGCAGCATGAAAATAAAGCTGTTTTTTTTAATCCCCACGGACCGAATACGTGAAGCCTTCTTATCTTCATGGTGTTTACTACCCATATGATGAAGCTGACAGGTAAAGCCCAAGATAGTTTTCTTGTCAGAGAAACTCCAATATTTCACATTGCTGTCTTAAGAACAGAGTGCTCACCCTCACACGCAGACACACACACTTTTATATATATATATACACTGTATATAAGCCTTCCTTCACACTCATTTTATCTACCAGCCAGTAAATTGGCTGTAGTAAAGGCCCCAAAGTGTGTGTGTCATCTCAGTGTGAGGCTGCAGGTGAGAACTAGTTAATTGGCTCCATCCTGACTGACTCCGGTGCAGGCCCAAGGCTCTGTTGCTCAGCGTCGTTGCCCTTGGGGAGGTTCCCTGTCTGCGGCCTATCACAGGAGCAGCAGCAGTCCCCCAGCACTCTCCGCAAAAACTCTGCACATCCCCAACTAGCTTTAGCCCGCACCTCCTGGCCCCTAGCCCTCCAACCTCCAACTGCAGGTTTACACACCACCACATGTATATACTCATGAGGAGGAGCCCAGGTACCCGTCTAAATCCACCCCGCAGGGTAGTCCACACCAAGCCACTGCTAATGGTTAAAACATTAATCTGCTCTTTTCCCAAGGCTGCCTGCATGTGACTGATTCCCCCGTTCACCGGCTTGTCTGTCTGGCTGTTATTTGACAAAATCTTGAGGTGTGCTGCAGCTGATTTTCCCTTCAGTGCATAGTAACACCACGCAAGCTGATGTGGAGGCAGCTGGAGGGTAAAAATAATAAGGCCCGCTAAGACTGATGAAATCCGCTGGACATTGTAAAACACATTTGCCTTACATTTGCTGTTCTCTTTATTGGCCAGACACATCCAGATGATGACATCATGGAGTGTGATCGGACTGAACACCGCAACAAAATGACACATACAATGGCTGAATTACTAATGGTGTTTATTGCAGGAGCCAGAGGTCAGCCTAAGGTTATCTCTAACACACTCAGTGGGTAGAGGGTTAAGGGGTCAGATGGAACGCTGTGACCTGCCTGAACCAAAGACCGCAAGGGGACAGTGCGCATACATAAACATCTACTGTATATAGTTACAGCATAAACAGCAACACGCATCAGCCCGCTCCAGCTACATAAATGATTAAGTATTGAAATTAAAATAGGCCCTTGTGATGATGGTGTAAATCCGAAATTAAATAATTTTCATTACTATAGGATATTGTCAGGTAATTAGACTTATTTATATAGTGCCTTTGTACCGTGATGGTACTCATAGAGCTTTTCAGAGTGCCGCTTTGACTCATTTGCACAAACAAAACAGATAAGCAGTCACTGGGAGCGAGCTGGGGTTGAGTGTCTTGCTCATGGGCACTTGAAACGTACATAAAAGCCAGGGATGGAACTGCTAACCTCCCCATTTGAGCAGGATCTGCTCTCCCCTCTCCCTCCAGAGCTGCAGCTACCTTGTATGTACTGTATATATACAAACGTTATTATGAAGTGTTGCCTGATTATATTTTGCCATTTACATATTTTTTTTATGTATTATGTCGATGTCATTACACCTTCTCGGAGAATACAGTTGACTGAAATATGTACAAATATGCAGTGATCCTGAAAAGTTGAATTGTATATAGAAAATACAGAGGACTTAGTGTGTGAACTAATCAGCCCTAACATTATGATAAGAGACACGTCAAGCAGTAATTATGTTCATTATTTGAATATTATTTTGCCTCAGACACTCAACTAAATTGAGATTTACTCGTCTTTCCTTGGATCCCTTTTGGTCTGCAGACTGGGAACACTCAAAGAAGACCTGCGGAGATTCTCTGACCCAATTGTCTAGTCCTCATGAATACCAAACTCAGTCACATCCTCATGCTGGCCCATTTTGCTTGATTCCAATAACTTTGAGGACCACTGTCTGATATATCCCACCCACCGACAGGTACACATGTGACAATATAACCTAGATTATTATCAATTCACCAGTCAGTGATCATGATGTCTCTGTGTGTGTGTGTGTGTGTGTGTTGTCTAAAGTTAATAGGTAAACTTACACTGCCATTTGACTTTTTTTTTTCAATTAAATGATAAGTTTGAGCTCGGTTCATTGTAAACATCGACACATTAGTGCCCTATTTCTGTTAAACTACATACCTTCTTTGCACTCTAGGGCAACCCGTGACTCCAAGTTGTCCATTTGCATCTGCAGGCGTTTGAGGGTGAGGTCATTTTCACGTGACTTGCGCTTGTAAGCGATGAGGACGAGGATGACGATAATGAGGAGGAGGCCTCCACCAGCAGCGATGCTCACGATGGCAGGAAGAGTCAAGAGGCTGTCAGACATGATGTGCACCGCTCCTGGAGAAACGTGAAGCCCTCCGACCTGAACCTGTGGAGAGACACCATCATCCCTTATCATCATCGTGAAAAAATAGCTGAACTTAAAGGCAAGACTCATGATTCATGTCCAATCCCGTGATCATTTACTACGACAGTCACAGAAATTCAGCAAAAACAAGGGATTCCCCCTCCCCCCTCCCCGATAAGTGAAAACACTTACAACCACTCACATGCTGACTTAAAGAGGGAATGGGTCTGGGGCTTGGACTCAATAAGCAAGAAGGCAACTAAAAATAATTGCACCAGGTTCTGGCAAAACCTTTTGACAGCGAGCGCACACTCATGCTGTTCTGTCTTTGACCCCTTTCCTTCAGCTGAATGAACAATGATAAGAGCGTGAATAATAGAGTTTAGAGGCCAATTATTATGAAGAAGTAATAACAAACACAAAGGACAGATGGAAACTGGTTGAGAGAGACAGTGGGGAAGAAAGGCACATAAATACACACAGACCATCGCGCATACTGACCATAACTTTGTATTGTCCGGTAAGATTGGGCGGCTCACACAACAGCTGGCTCTCAGACACAGTAACAGAGCAGGGAGTCTCTCCTATCAGGACGGTATAGTTGAGCTTCACCCCTCCTGATGCCGGGGGAACCAGGTTTCTGCCCTGTGGGCACACGGAGACGGACAGAAGGGTGTGAAATTAGGAAAGAAAAAAAAAAAGCTCAGACACACAAACACATGGTGCAGTGAACACTGGACAATATGAACAATCCACAAAACCAATATGTCACTGAAATACACTGTGAATTAGATCACTAGCTTTGGACACAGCTGCAACCTGCAGTGTTGACATATTGGGATCAAAAGGGGATACATTACAGAGACACAGTGAGAGGTAATAGCTGTCATGAGAACAAAGGAATAAGATACTGTCTGTTAATATAGTCTTACTCATGTTCACTTTCTATCCATACGATGCACTAATAGCATTTGAAATACTGAGGGGTTAAACCAGTACAATGGTTGCAAATGTAAAGACAAGACTGCAAATATTCTTTATACTCTGTGAGCAGGTTTAGACAGATATCGACGACCGAGTAATAGTGAGAAGACTCTGGATATATTACATGAAAAACATGTATTTGAAGGAGCTTGTGAGAGCAGGATGCTCGAAACGGGAGGTGATGAATGTATTACTGAAGGCACTTCCTATTGTGTGACATGATACGGTGCAATTTTCCGATGGAGCGAGTGTGTCTCTCCATGATTGGTTGTATAATGTAAAAACATCTATAATCTAGTTGTGTGTGGACGGAAAGAGATGCAATTAGCTCCAGTAAACAAAGTGTATGGACCTTGAGGCTATAGACACCTTGTCTGAGTAGAAAAAAAAGAAGCACAACATCACCGCAAGCTAACCTCATAGCTAACATCGTGTATTTTTCCTTTACCTTAAGAATGATGGGTGAACCTGGTTTTTGCTCCAGGACACCGGTGGTGCTGAGTGGTTCAAAGTACGGGTTTGGGTAATACAGGAGGTTGGTGTTGTTGTAGACCAGCAGAGCCTGGACGTTGTTGAAGATGAACCCAAACTCATCTGCATGCTTCACCGTGTCCAAACCTGGATGGTACTCGGCCATCAGCGAGGGAGCAAAGCAACTCATACTGGTGGTATTCAATACTTTACACACCTAAGAAAGAACGTACACAGACAGGAGAAAGCCTGTTAGGGGGAAAATTCACTTTCCAAGAGCTGTGTGGGAATCAAATCTGTCTACACATCATGTTAGGAATGATAGCCCGAGCACCCTGAAATGAAACAAGTAATGTGATTCAGCCAAGCAGGATAAACTAAGACTGCTGTGTATAGCCGAGCTGTTTTGATTTCTTTCTTTTTTCTTTCTCTGGCGCCGCGATAAAAGTTTCGAGCTGATCAACTGCAGAGCCCTCGGTTTGTTATAATCCACAAGTGTGATGTTAAGTGAAACACATCGGCGTCAATGTGAACCTGCAGGAAGCTCAGCTGCCTAATAATTGCCATATAAAATACTCGTTCTGTTCGGAGAAAAGGATTTATTGAGCGTCATTAAGTTCATCTTTATTGGAGAGGAAGCCTCCATAAAATCGAAAATAAATTGCTGCTGCTGCTTTGCTGAAAAACACTGGAGGACAACAACCACAAAGGATGGAGGCATTGCTCCACTGTCTCCTCAGGTACAGGCTGAGCTATGGCTCTTTTATTACTTCTCTCCAGTTTGCCCAGATGAGAGACCTGTCTTCCATCCATCCTCCCAGGCTCAGCTCTAGAGGGAAGGCGAGAAAGGATTGATTGCTGCACAGCACTCTGCTCCGAGAGGTTTTTATCTCCTTTCGCTCCCTCCCAGCTCTCTCTCTGGGGAAGAAACTTAATTAGAGGTAAATATCATCAAAGCTGCCGAACACTGGGGACTACCACGCCTCCTACTTGTTGTCTGCTGTTCTAGAACAAGTCGGGAAGATCGATGCAAACTTATTCTGTGTAAGCTACACCGATTGTATTTTGCCAGCGTGGTGCAAAGCATGTTCCAGGACTGTAAAGGTAGGACCAAGCAGCCACTGTAATCCCAGCTCTCGGATATAAACCTGCGGAATACGGCGTAGACACACCGGTGAGACTAAGTTGTGGGTAGAGAACGTGGATAGACTTGATATGTCTCCGAAATATCGGCTGCGTGAGAAGTTATCGGTGTCGGAAAATCTGTGCGTATGCATTAAAATAACAGGGTTCTGAAATTATAGTTGTCACAGCTGTCACACGGTTTACAGCAGTAGAGCACAAGATCACCATCTGCAGTATCCCTACGAGAACTGAATATTACTAAGCATAGCGGTCAACTTCCTTCGCCTTGTGACATTTCCTAAAGTCCAAATTTTCACAGTAGTGACACATGAGAAAAGTGAGGCAAAGTAACCTTTTAAGAACAGATAGAATTATAGAATGTGTGTGTGTCAGTTTACTTTCAACAGGAACGCGACATTAGTCGAAAAATCGAATTACGTAAACTCAAAATGTTAAACTGTGCAATCATATTTAATTGTGAAATAATATGCTTGTATTACAATAATAAAAATATAACACTGAGTTAGGACTTGAAAAGTGAAAATCTTTTTTCTCCTATTCTGGGGGGAAAAAACAAAAAACAAAAAACACCCTGCATTTCTTTTAACTCAAGTCACGCATGAATGTCTATCTGATGAATCACATAAATTTCATTATTTAATACACAGAACCCAAATTTGTTAAGGGCTGCTTTCTCACTTTTGGCAGGATGACATGTCATGTAGACAGGCCCAGATGCTCCGGCAGCATCCTCGTGACTGTCACGTTGG
Organism: Gymnapogon annona; assembly: GCA_029814585.1. Taxonomy (NCBI): domain Eukaryota; kingdom Metazoa; phylum Chordata; class Actinopteri; order Kurtiformes; family Apogonidae; genus Gymnapogon; species Gymnapogon annona. The sequence continues at coordinate 5,051,743 of JAPTHA010000027.1, forward strand.
AACAGTGAGGCATTTGCAAGTCAACTACCACTCTGACTACCATCTGCTTTACTGGGGATGGATACTGTGAGTTTTTCTTTTTGTTTTTGTTTTTTCCTACACTGTCCTCAATTTCCCCACTTATTTTGTTTTTTAATAAACCTTTTCTTTGCTGTGTTCAGGCTGTTTGGCGTTGAGTCTGAAGTGCATCGGGACACTAGTGGATGATAAAGCATTTAGAACACTGGCTTTTATTGTCGCTATGGCTATTTCTGGCTCTTTGTAAGGTCTACCATTCAATACATTTAGGAATGCATAGTGCATTGTGTTTACATTGCAAATGGGGTTTATAAGGGTTGCTTGATTTTCAAATGTTCTGCTGAAGCACATGATTATTTTGCACTTTGGACTTTATTTCATTACAATACCCTTACACTGCACAGATCCACAACAATGGCTTGGCTTTTTTTCCTATCGGGATCTAGCCCCCCCCTTCTCTATAGAAGCCTCCAAAAAAAAAACCCTTATGTATATTGTCCAATGTGGTATATAATAGTACACCCACTCCTTTGGAAAAAGAAGCACCACATTGTTCAGCATTGATAAAGTGAATTGAGGTCAACAGATAGAGAAAATAATTGCAATCTGGGCCTCATCTGTCTTCTTTCTCTAGTGTTGGATAGAGCCAGGGTGTTTTAAGGCAGCAACGCTCCAACCCCTCTGGCTGAATACATTACTGTGATCTACTGTGTTGCTGCAGCCCACTCAACCATTCAAAGGTCTCTGGCCATGGTAGTGAGAGAGACAGAGGGAGAGTGAGTGAGAAAACCAAGTAACGGATAAGGATAGGATGGCCGTAGAGATGTGCGTAGGAGAAGTGTGAGGAGGGGATCATAGAGTCAAAGGTCATCTTGAGTCCAACATTCAACAACTCGTCTCTGGCTTTTCTGCTCTTCTTTCACTTCATGACTCCTCCACCATGTTTATTTTCCAACCCACCTTCCTCTCCCAACAGTTAGCTAATGTTGATGTTGTTAATTTCCACTCAGGCTGCAGTCTATCTATAGACGATGTATGTTGGCAAGAGAGAGATGTTTGTTACATCAACAGCTCATATATGTGCCATGCTAGAAGTGAAAAATCATCTGTTGAGGTTGTGACTGATTATAAATGTGTTCTCCCGCTCCCATTTTTCCTGTGCCTCTGTCAATACTGAAGCAGAAAGGAAAGAAAACAAAGAGGAGCGCTCCAGACTCGAAACTCAACGGTGATTCACTGAGAAACTGGTGTAGTGAGGTTGATATCTATATATATATATCTCTATATATATACACGCATATGTTCATGTGTGAGACATACAGTATATATCGCTTGTAATGCTAAATCATTTTAAACAGGAAATGTAACAAATTCTGAGTACCCATTATCATTACTTGCAGTGATTATGGGATGCCTCCTAAGTGTATCAGACAATGAGCTTGATTCCCTGATGCTCTGTATCATCAGCAGCAGCAGCAGCAAAATGCACTTGATACGCCAAGTCTGACAGCCAATCCAGGCATCCTAAGTGTGGCAAATGGTGAATATGAAATCTTTCAGGGACAGGAAAATGTTCTGGAGCTGGAAAATAACCCTTTTACCTTTAATTAAGATTATGATTAATGTTTCAATTGTGAATCTGGTGACAGATACAGCACATTTCACAAAGAAAATTGTCTTTTTCTTCTCCCCTCGTTTCCTTGTGAATCTGCGCAGGTGACACAAAGGAGGGAGAGAAGAGAGGCAATTTAGTGGGAGACAGGTGATCATTTGAAGCCTGGCTGACAGACAGCAACTCTTATTGCTATAGGCTGCTCCACTGTTTGCCTTCCTCCAGTGAGAAAAAGGAGGGAAAGGGGAAGATGGAATGAAGGATGGGTAATTGTAACCTTAGCATTTAATAGAAATTCATTCTCGGTGGCTGTGGGGGCAATCAAGACAGTGACACGGGCTTCTGTTTCTGGTGCTAGGTGGGGAGCTGTATGATGAGGCATGGTGGAAATGAACAACTCTCTTTCAAAGCCTTGGAAACTGACAAATCAGACGGCGCGGCGCCCACACACCAGTCAAATCCCATTTCGCCGGGTTTCTAGGAGCCTTTCACTGATCAAGTGTTTCCTTTTGTTCTGTAAACATAAGACAGCGTGGATCTGCCTTTTTCTTGTAATTACTAAGGTTTCATAAGTCACAAAGGTATTTTAAGGAAACGACTGCCTTGTGTGGGGAAACACTGTTGCACAAAAAGCCCAGGGCACAGTTTCAAATTTAGAGAGAGAACAGTCACGGAGCAAGAAAGACACATAAGGCCTATTTTAGATGACTAATGTCAGAGATGGGAAGTTGGAGCTGCAGAGGGGGAGGAGGCACAGGGGGACATATGTGTGTAGCATTGTAGAGACAGTGAGGTATTTTTTTTTCCTGTTCTGAGATTGAGTATACAGGTGGTCCTCAGGTTACATCTGAGTTCCATTCCTACGTCGGCGACGTAACCTGAATTTCGATGTAAGTCGAAACTAACCCTTATAACACGGGGTTATGTGCGTATGCTCAGTGACTCCAGTGATTGGTCAGACCGACTGTCAATCAAGTGACCAATTTCATTCACTTCAGGATGATAGGCTGATACCTACATTTTAATGTCATGTGATCTACCTACAATGCCTCCAGGATCAAATGGTAGATCGCGATCGACGTACTGGGCGCCCTGAATATTAGGTGAAATTGGATCATTTCTCACGGCATGCCTGACGGTCTCTCACAGCACAGTGGTTGAAAAACGTTGGCGTACTGAATAGCAGTGATCAAAAGGAAATGACAACGATCAGGCACAGGTTTATAGGTGACATCTACTAGACCTGCATGGACCCAGGTCCAGCACCAACCTGCACGGACGGGTCCGCACGCATCCACGACCGGTTCGCGGACCAGTCCCAGACCCGGATAAACCTGTGCCTGATTGTTGTCATTTCCTTTTGATTCTCTGTTAGCGTTTCGTGGAAAAACGTAAATATTCTATGTCGACGTAAATGGTCCGAGAGTCACAAAAAAAAAAATCACACAACATTTTTACAGATCTTACAACTCAGTGAGACATAAGGCACCAGGTTAAAAGGCACACCGTTGGCGGTGTATTAAGTATTATTAAGTATTAAGGCTGCATTGCTTCGTAGTTTTTGCTTATTTAGACAAAATTCCATGTGCTCAAGTGCTTTGAGAGAAGGCCAGAAAACTACCAACTTCACCAGTTTTAAGGCCATACACAATATTTCTGAGTGGCAAATAAGAGACATTTTCAGTTAGATTGGGGTTAAATTTATGATCAACAGCTATAATAACCAAAGGCAGCAGAGGGAAAGTGTTTAGTTCAAAATTCTGATGTTTTCCCTGATTTCAGCTCCTGCAGCTCTAATGAGCGGGGTAAGAATAAAGAAATTACAGTGCTTTCTTATGCAAATAATACATAAGCTGTTCCTCTTCGGGCCTAAGAGCTGATTCCAATTAGGCAGTGAAAGCAAGTTCTTTTGTGTCACGAGCAAATCTGACTTTGCACTGAGGTGTCAGAAGCAAAAAAAAAAAATTGCAGCACTGTTACTGTTACTGTCTGCACGCACACTCCTGTGTGGTTAAATGCAGATTGTGTGTATGGTAAAATAATTTGACTTTTATTATACCAAACACTTTTTTTTTTTACTCTTTCCCATCTTTACTCCCTCTTACTCTGCATCCGTCCTACTCCCCTAAAGCCTATTCATCTGCCCTCCCCACCTTTATTAAGACCATGGAGCGGAAATCCCATCCTCTTAATTAAACAAGGACCCCCAGGACAGGGGCTCAAATGCAATTTGTAACGATTTCCCGGAGCCAAGACTTTGATTATACAAAAGCTCTTCATGCTGACCAAAGACTTCTGACCGCAGTTAATCTTCCATTCAAACCCATTAGGAAACTCCTTGCCCATGATCATGTACACCTCCAATATTTTCCCCACTGACCCACTCAGCCACCCACATGCTTCTTCTAACTCTACTGTCAGGATTCCAGCTCCATTGCTACAAAGCTCCTGGGTTAAAAATCATACTGTTTCTTAAATAATAGAAACATGTTCCAAGAGTATCTTGTATGACAGTAAAATACAATCAGGCTTAGCAGGTGGGGGGTTGTAATGCGCAGCTGAGATTTAGCCCGAAGAAAATTTGGGGTAAACTCTTAATTAAATGTTGCATGCAGACCACTCTCAATGCCAGCTGCATTTTCAGATGTTCCATGTTGTCTATGAGAAG
>JAPTHA010000027.1:5061185-5075658 GCA_029814585.1 Gymnapogon annona
ATATGTATAAATACCCTAAGTAGACTATTTTATAATAAACAGAGGAGTGTAATTGCAGGTATACCACAAAGGAGTAGAGCTGAGCAGATCGAGCCCTGAGTTCAGGTTTGCACTCTCCAACACACAGCTGGACTGGACCAGGTTTACTGCCTGCAGGAGCTGGATCCATCTCACACACAATCCTATAAAAAGGAAGACAAATTATGCATTAAACTGCATTCGTCTAAAAAACAAACAAACCCTCAAACCACCTGATATTCAGAAGTTGTCATGAGGTTTGACTGCTGCAAAGTTGGGAGAAAGTAATCAAAACACTTTTGTGGCTCATATTGATTTATCTAACACCCTAAATGTAATCTTCTTTTGTTGTCTCACTCATTTCATTACGTGACACGTCCAGACATCGACCAGGACCCCCTGGATGACGGTTTTCAAATGAGACCAGTACCCCACCTCCCTTGGTACTCTAACTTAACTGTAGTAAATTTCCCTCCAACAACCGGGTCCCTGACAGTGCTGGTGCCGTGCCAGAGCGGTACATCTAATGTAAATCACACAGCTTGATCAATACAGCTTTATCATACCATGTGATCAAGTGTCACCCAACGCTGCAGGTGACCAGATCAAATGACATAATAAAACCAGGACGTCTATTGATCGGCGGTGCCAAGGAGTAATAAAGTACAAGAGCGATCACAGTGCGGAAAGAGATACAGTAGAGTGTATGGCAGAGCAGATGGCAGGAGTGGAGCGCACGGAGGAGAACCGAGACAAAACCCCTCTTATCGTGATGATCACCTGAACAGAAACGAATGAACTCTAAGAGCTTCGACGGATGACGGAAGGATTCACTCAATGACTCTAGTGAATGTTCTCCTTCCTGGGCCTCAATGTCTCTCCTACTTAACAGCGTAGTGTATTGGTCCCTTTTTAAAGTGTTTATGGAAATCTGCTTGGTTTTTCAAAACAAAACATTCGGTTGCATCTTCTTAAAGAGGCCTGCTCTGTCTAGACAACCTGAGGGTAACTTTCTAACTAAATTCTTCCTAATGAGGACTCAATTTGGCCAGCGCAAAAATAAGGCAGAATAGTATAAGCCTTCTGAATCTGAAAATGTACTTTCTGACTGCTGAAAAACACAAAAACTTGATATTTCTCTTCAAAGCACTGGTGGCCTTCACACACTCCTCTGAAGTAGGAACATAAAAAGACACATAAATATGTATACTTTTTTTTGCCTTTTTTTTTTTTTTTGGTCTGATCCAGTCCATGATAGGAAGCCTACAGACTGAATTAAAACCACAAACACACAGCAACACTCAGACAAGGATGTGTGTTTAATGAACCTAAAGCCAATATGAGTCTAGAAGGTGGAGGAAGAACGTCCATCTCAGGAGACCGTGATCAGGACTCCATCTCCTTCGAAGTTAGACTGGTGGGTTCATAGGTTACTTTTTTAATTTCGCCGAGTCTATTTTTTTTTTTTAACATGCCATAGATATGAATTCCCAAGCTTGTCCCCAATTGGATTAAAGAGCTGTCAGATCAGTGCACTGCTGACAAATTGTCTCCCTTGGCCGAGCAGCACATACTGAATTTTAATTACAGCTGCCCAGTAAGGAGCAAAGAAACACTCCATACACACTGTACTTAATTGTATTGATCATAATTCCATTAAAAGAGGAAACATCTTAATGTAAAAACTTAAATAACCTGCAAGATAGACGGGTCGCGTGTAACTGTACAGTATGTGTGTGACATCTGTACTGCATCAGCACCATGAAACTGTGAGACACTAAACAGCCATGGTGCAGTGCTGAGCTGTTCTCTTTCCGAGGGCAGAACTAGGACAAGACAAGAATTAGGGTTAAAGGCTCCTCTGAGAACCATGACAGTGATAGCCTGTGTGTGTGTGTGTGTGTGTGTGTGTATGCATATGCATACAGTATGTGTGTCAGCTGTGCCTCAAAATACTGCTGCACAATGAAACCTCTATACTATATATCTGAATAGGAGCAGGGAGAATAGAAGGAGTTCTATGCAAACTGAAAGACAGGCTAATTAATTCTGAGCATTGTTCATCCTCCGAAAAACTATACGGTAGCATTAGATTATTTGTATGGGGATATTAAATGTCTGAGGTACGGAGTAATGAGTTTACAATGGCCTTGTTGCATTTAATCACTACATAGGCTCTAGTCTGCGCTGAACAGATCTTCCATGGTGTGAATGTGTAAGCTAATACACCCCCTGGCCAATAAGTATTCTTTATGCTTCCTCCAAAAATTATTATTGATCGTTTTCATAAAGGAATGAATTTCATAAATGAAGTACAATGCCCACAGGCAAAGTACTTCCACAGCAAATATATAAATATATATGCAGAACAAAGCGTCTGAGCAAATACTATATGTACTACAGTATCTTGTCTCTCCTTTTGAGTCTCGTATAACCTGGGGAAGTTAAACAACCACAAGACATCGGTTTCCAGCTCTACACATCCTGTGTGTCTGGCCAGGGGGGAGATGGGCGAGTTGTGCAACATGGGCCACGTTTCATTAGTTCAGGGTGAACGGGACAGGCTTTAACGTGATGTATGCGCAGCGTGGGACAATTAGGGAGGTAAACACAAGTAAACACACACAGCTGTTATGAGATCGCTGCTGACTAGATGAGCCACAGAAAAAGAACTAGGCTAGTGAGCTGCGGGGGGAGAACTGCAATGTCAGGGCCAGACTGCCTGGACCTGCTCCAGACTTCATTAAAGTGGAGATTGTTGGGCGAGCGGCTTTACCTCACAATAAAAACATACACATAGGGATCGGTTTGTTGGCTGGAACATCCCATGTGTAATACTTTCAAAAACACAATCTACACATAGAGGATTGTGATGTATAGGATTCTAGTCTTTATCATTATCTTATACTGTTTCATGATAGACAGGGTGGAAAAATGACATTCTATGAGCCTCATGCTTATATTTCACCAATTACCATTTAATATCCATTTAATTATGCACCGGTGTGATGAAGTAGGTGTGAATAATTGGTATAGTTTTACAATAATAAAACTATTCCTTGTCCTGCATGTGTAACTTACTGTTCAGCGATGATGTATCCATCCTCTACAGGGGTACACCTAACCCCTGCCACCTCCACATTGTTCACCATGTCTGCAAAAGCCAGACCAAGGTTCGTGCCGTGGATCGTCACCCGTGTGCCTCCCTCTGGGGGTCCGGCTACTGGGGTTACCTATAAAGCCGGAAAAACACAAAGTTACCAGTGAATTTGTGTGGTAGGATGTTGTTGGGTTTTTTTTTTCTCAGGGGTTATAGAATCGCCTTTTAAAAAACCCAAAAACAACGTACATGCTCAGTTTTCTGTGGATGCTTTGGGGTAAATACACGCTTTCGGTCCAGGTGGTTGTAAAAGCAATTAAGAGCACTCTCCATGCTTGCATCCACAAAATGTCAGAACATGCTATGAGTCACTGTGCCAAGAGCATGTTCCAATTTCAACAGTAGTTAATGGAACATTGTTTGTTTTTTTTTTGCAGGTTGTCCCGTCTAAACACAATATGATTTCGAGCATTTGGCTCGATAAGTTGTCCGCCTACTAAAATAAACTTCGCAATTTAATAAAACAAAAACAAAAAAAAATGAGATTAACATTTTGGCTGGGTGCCTGTTCAGAATGTGCCGCTGTTGCCATGGATGATAAATCTAACAAGGGGGCATATTAATGCTTAGTGCGGACCACCTACTCATAAAGTACAATATGGTTCCTCAGCATGACCTTGGCACAGAGTGGCACACTGCCTTCTGTGCTGCAGAGCCCTGTTGAGGCTCTGACCTGGCAAACCTCCAGCCCCTTCCACGAAAGAGGAAGAGGAGAAGGGAGGAGAGGAGGGCGATGAGGGAAAACAAGAGAAAAGACAATGGTGTTTGGTGGACCAGTGAAGGAGAGGAGATAAAGGACAGTAAGAAAGAGGAGGGCAGTGGGGAAGAGGCGACTGCCACTTTGCTGTGTGCAGCTGCTGGTGCTATGTAAACAATCAATATGCTATTACTGGCCATGCAAGCAGAGAGGCAAAAAACCAACAGTCAGTTGTGCCCGATTACTGAGCCGCAAACCCCCATGTGAAGGTGGCCATTTGAGAGGTGCTTCACATCCTCCCCTTCCTACCCCAACACCCATGAGGGCATTGCGGCTTCCCTGTGGGACGGCGACATTGTAATCTAGATTCAGTGGACATTAATTGCTCTGGATGTAAAGTAAGTGTGTCACTGCACCGCCCGAGGGGTCTGAATACATGAATCTTTTAGCACTGCTTGGGCATGCAGGGTATAGAAGGGGGGAAAACATAATGGCTAAATATATCCATGTCAAGCAATGGCAGCAGCTATTCGAATAGACTTAGAGATGGTTACATAAGCAATGTAAGAGCCTAGGAGAGAACAAGAGAGGCAGAAGGGGAGAGATGAGAAAGCAAGGGGATGGGAAAAGAAGAAGAGAAATAAAAACCCCATGAGATGAGCAGCAGAGGAGGAAATGTGAACGCCACTCTGTTCTGTTCAAACAGTCCTGATGGATGACAGGTATAAGGCATCGGCGGTGACAGGACAGCAGTGCTGTGTCACAGATGGGATTGCTAAAAGCATGGGAGACCTACTCCTGTTACTCTTGCAGCTGAAATGGAGCTGTTCCCACAACGGACCGAGAGCGGCAAGGCGGTCTAATCCATGCATGAAACCCATTTGACTGAGCCTCCCTATGGCCGACAGGGCCCCGATTCATCAGTGGATCATGGAAAAACAAACACTTCAAAGGCCAATGCCATGAATGACTCCAGGCTGGAAGGCGTGAGAGAAGTGCTGCTCTTTGTCTTCTTTGTCTTTGTGTCTCAATTTCTTTTTTGCAAACAAAGGGCCAAAATCTATAAAGGAGCCTCCATGTTCTTGAGTCTGTGGTTTGATCGCCTCTAAAGCAGATCATTATGACCTTTGGAGACCAGTGCCGACATGTGCTGTAGATAATCTTTAGAGGGGTGGGGGACTTGATATTTCGACAGCCTCTTATTTGCATCTGCATTCCTTCTTTTTCTTCCCGTCTCTCATCATTTCGTCTTCCTTGTGCTAGGTGACACATCCTCCTCCTCAAAGACCAGCTTACTTGTTTGTCTTTCCGCGCATACTTTCAGAGGAAAAGTGGAAAAAGAGGTCTCATCGGATATGTATGCACTTCCTGCCCCCTCCCTCCGCTCCTACCCAGTGATGCCACGCAGTGCTCCCTGTGTAATCCTTTTAGGAGCAGCGCCGCTGCCCGCTTGGCATTGTCACACTGTCAATAGAGGGTAATTCCCAGCAAAACAGCCAGTCATCTTCTCGCTGCTCCCACTCCTGCACCCACTCTGGCATGATCCATCACTCTCCAGTTCAGCAGCTCAGAACATTGGCCACTTACCACAATGATTTCCTCGGACATGCTATAAGATTTGGGAAGCATAAGGGACTAAAAGAAGGGAGAGACTGACCTAAATTCGGAAGCATTTTGCATCCGCCAAAGAAGAAACTCCCAGAAAAGAAAAGATTTCTTTTGAAAAGATAATCTGCCAGAGTGAAATGGCAGTCAAAGTGAACAGCCTGGGGATGTCTGTCAGTGTGGTGTTGACTTATTCAAGTGAAGTAATGGTGAGGCAAGTTGTGCTGATGCAGCCAAAGCTAAACTCAATACATATATATCGGCGAGTACTGCACCGTCGGCCCTCAGGCTATATAAGCCTATATTGTAGCTACTGCTGCTGACCAAAGCTCAACGGCATTTTTCAAGACAATGCAGGGCTAATAATGTATAACTGCCCCAGCTACATTTATAATACAATGTACACAGTATCAGCATTTTTACTGTATGTAATTTGTCATCAATCTTTAATGTACACATTTATTGCAGTACGATGCTATTTCCTCAAAGCGCTAAAGATGTTCTGCTTGAATTACAGCATGCAGCAGTAGATGTATTTCAGTCTTTCTCTCTCTTTTTTTTTTCTACTGGAGGGTATTTGCTTTTGAAATTAAATAGCCCTTGTTACAATTTAGGAGTTTGCAGCTAATCTCCGTGTCTTTGGTCTCTGCTCAGACTAATTTGAGCATGTCACATTTAATTGTGAGTAGCATTTAATGGGCTTGATAAAAACCCCACTGATCACTTGTTCCTGAACAAACTAGGTCCTAAATACTTTATGGGGTCTTAAATGCCTTGTAGCTTGCCAGGAGATACGAGTTGCGGTGAAAAGGAGTTTTTAGCAGAAAAATAAAAGAAACAGAGAAAAACAAGTGTATAAGGGGTATATTCATGAATGAGTAATCAGCGAGTTATTGAGAAACACTGTGCCGTTCAACAGGGTGTTTTATTGAACTTATATGTGTGTAGACTACACCGCACTACATTTTCTTGTAGCGGGGTTAGGAATGAAGGAGCGCACATGTTCAATACGGGAGCTCTCTGTACAGTGAGTACAGTTGAGTTGTTCTGTAATAGTACTTTAATGCTGACTGCCAGAACCACCATCTCTGAAGTGTTCAGTTGTCTACGATACGTTTAGATTCTCATGTTTGTGAGCAAGATGCAGAAAAAAAAATAAACAGGAAAAATGTTATTGTTTCTCCCTCCTTGGGCAACATTCTAGATGTTTATGTTTGCTGTCACTGGGAGACAGCGAGGCTTCTTTACAATACTGTAAACTCAAACATAAGCCGCGGCCAAAGAGGAGATTCCTTTCATATGCCCATCCGACTCCCAGCTTCATTTGATGTCGTTCCCTGTGCTGTTAGCAGGGGCTTACATCTCTTCAATATTAATGGACCTTGGTGGGAGGCACCATGGCACTTAATAGAAACATTAATTATTCAAAAAGCCTATCTTGTGGTAGGCACATCTACTAATGTGCTAGTATGTATACAAATCAGCTCATGATGGGGGGCTTTGGTGCATACAATCAAAACCAAATTTATTAATAAATTCAGCCCACCAGGGAGATGTCTGCTTCTTAAAGAAATTGTAATCACTGAGGAATGAGGGGGCAGGGCGCAGCACAAACCAACACTGCCTTAAACCGCGTTGAATAGGGGAAATATGGGTGCAGACTTGATCCGTACGCTCATGTAAATCATCTAGATTAATGCATCCTCCTGCGAGTGTAGTAGAGTATCAGACCTGAACCCAGAGAGTTTGTGGGAGATCCATTCCCTCTTTCCTCCGTGACTCATTGTTCATCTTCCATTTACTCTATTATAGTTCACTTCATCTGCTTTCTTCTTTGTTTGTCCTGTCCCCTCACCTTACCCTCTTGCACACCTGTGTGTTGTGTATTAGCCTCTGTCTCCCTGGTATTATGGAAAGTGTCTCTCTTTGCCACTTTAAGTCTTACTCTTTTCTACCCTCCAGTTACCATCTTCTATTTCTAAGTCAGTATGTAATATTGTATATTTTCTAAAATGCCAACTGACAACTGCAGCACAACTTTAGTTTGCTCCATCAATCTATGGGTTACATTCTTTGTGTAGGTGGAAAGACCATCGGCAATAAAAAGCAGGGGAGACAATTTTCCACTCAAACTAATGTCTTTTTTACTCGAAACAAAACTTCTAGATAGTAACTGTAGGTGGTACGTTGCTATGTATTTGCCTTCAGTATTTATGGATTTCTGTTTAATATTTAACCGTGAGCAAGTCTATAAGCACATGTTATTATTCTGAAAAGTCTGATGATGCTAGTTAGAGAGGGTTTGAAAATTTTGTTGAGAGTGAAGCTCTTCTGAAAATGTTAGGGTTATTTGTCAGCTTTACGAAATATAGGAGGAGGCAGTGCATGCTGAAAATAATATAATGTCAAAGAGCATATTTTATTTAGGTTATCCATATAATGCTTGGGTCCTGAAAACGTCAGCTCAGAAATGACAAATCTAACTATCATCAGTTTCCTATACTCCTTTTGCAATGATGAAGTCGGTCCTTAATGTTTGTAGAGTGATAAACGACATCCTTAGCTAATAATGTCCCGGGCAATCACATATCATATCATGACACTAATGCAAACAGGGACTTGAATGAGGTAATTTAGTAACGTGGATGACACAAAGGAAGTACCATATACTAACAAATGGAAAGCATAATGGAGTTAAATGACTTTAAAACTTACTTCACCATCAGTCAGAGATAGTGATAAGCCAAGACACACATAGGGAGAGGTGAGATAGGGAGGCTAAAGAAAAAGAAAGAGGACACCCCCCTTTTTTTTTTATCCTTCCTGCTGCTCTTCGTCTGGCTTATCTGTATACAATAGCAAATCAATTAACCAAGCCGTTAACTTCACTTTTTAATTGGCTGGAGTTAGATGTGAGTATGTGGTGGGGGGCTGATAAGGCAAATGAGTCAATATGGAGGCAGAGGGGTCGTGTGGGTTAACCACAATGCACTGGTGCGTTACCAAACCTAATTAAATAGTATGTCCTCCTGGCCTGGCTCCCCCGTGACAGCAAACCTACCAGGCAATATGTGGCTGGAGCAAGCCAAAGCCTGCTTATGGGAAAACAAATAAGCACTTCCAGGTCATGACCCCAGCACGGCTGAGGTGGAGGCCATCCAGCAGCCGAGGTGGGTTTGTACACTGTCTGGATGGATTCACGGAGTGGAGGGGAAGCGCAAAGGATGGAACACACATACACCAGATATTTGAAAATGTGAGTTAGGGACACCTGCATGTTTTTATACTTGTTATTCACCACGATTCTTTATCTGATATTCGATCTATCAAAATAAGTCTTTCAAATGGCTGTGCTGACCGCGTGTGTGTAGAGACTATTAAGTCTATGAGAAGGTGTGTGTGTCGACTACCACACAAACAGAAACAGTGGAAAGATGGTAATGATGTAGAGCTTTAATATAGAATATCTCTGGTCCTATGTGTGTTTGTGTCTCGGAGACTTTACTTGTTGGTGATCCCAAAGGGTAGAAAAAAAATAAATAATAAAAATAAAACAACCTCAGAGCAACATTCACCTGCAACACACACCTATACAGCCAGACAGAGGAATAAACATGTACTTTGAGCAAAAGGAACGAGACGAAAAGAGACACACACAGTGAGAGAGAGAGAGAGAGAGAGAGAGACTTTAAAGGAAAGAGTAACAAAAAACACCCACAAAAAAACAGGGAGATAAAGAAAGAGAACCCATATAGTTCGTCTAACCATTAGATAGGACCAAGACCCTGTAGAGCTTTTTAACGCTCATTCTTATTCTTCCTGGGTCCAGAGGGAAATGGATCATTGCTGCTTCTAATGCTAGGATTCTTGATGCAAATCAGACATTTCATTGTCAAGTGTCCTATCCAACTCTTAAGAACTCTACTGGGCATTTTTATACCAAAAAAAAAAAAGGTCCTTGCAAAAATTGAGTTTGCAAGGACCATGCATAATCTGCACTCGAGAGTTGCTTTGATATATTTGAGTGAATTCAAATGAGATTTTGAGTGTCGCAAATGCTAATGTCATGTCAAGCTGTTAGAACTGTTAACTTGTGAGTTTATTTACGGCCACGTACTTATTCTGGATGAGGAAGAGCTGAGGGAGGACGATGCAGCTTGGTGGTCCTGATCGTTGCACATTGATTGGATCAGGATGTGTGTGGGCAGACGTAAAGGACAGCAGAGGATTATGGGCACTGACCTCAGTAATGCGTGGGTTGGTGCATTTGACATTCTTGCTGGACAGGTTCAACCAGCGGGTGGTGTAAGGGCTGATGGGAGGGCAATGGTGCCGCAGGGTACACCGTCCCTCTCCACTGCACCAGCCACACTGGAACTTCCTCTCTGCCTTCAGACACATGCCGCAGCTGTCCCGCTGGGCTGCGCACTTGTACAGGTGCACTGTGGGGATGCGGAAAGCGTGGGAATATTCAGTGAGCGGAGAAATCTTGTGAAGTTTTTTTTTTTTTTTTTTTTTCAGAAAAACACACAACACACCCAGTGCAAATAAAATACCCTGCAGGCGATCTCTATTTAGTCTCCAGAACAATATTATTTTAAACATACACCTGTGATTTTCATACCGCATAAACACACACACACACACATGCGCACACACATACACACGCACACACACCCTGCTGAGACGGCAGAATCTGAAAGCTCACAGAGACTGACGTAACCATAGAACACAATAAACGTTTCATGGTTTCATGGCTGTTTTCCAGGATGTGTTGACAGTAAAATTTATTGCTCTTACCTTGGATATTCTCTGGGTTATCGATGATGAAGTTGCCGTTCCACACCACTGAAAAATCCACTGGTAGCTCACTGATTTTCATGCCCTCGTAAAAATACTAGAGCAGAAACAAAACAGAGAAAAAGAGAGGTAGAGATGTGACAGTCGACGGGAGGGGGGGGGAGGAAAGATTTCAATGGGAGGTTTAGAAATTGGCATCCTCAAAGGTCCTTGTAGATGTAGCACCATAATGTCCTTCCACTGTTACCGCAATGTTACATCATCTCATCGTCAGAGAACTGACAAACTGAGAAACACAGGAAATGGGGGAACCGGGCAGACGCTTGAGCTTTCCCTCTGGCCTTGATAGATTCTGTCCTTAACTGCCTCCTGTGCCCTTAATTCCAGCCTGATTTCCAATGTGCCAGAGATAAAGTAAATTGTGTATGTTGATCCACAGGGAGCGTACTGGCGAAGTCAGAGCGTGCTTGACTGCGGGGCAGGACCACGCTGCTGTTTTCTTCAATCTAATTACTTAAGACTACATCATCTGTGTCTCCACTGACTTAAACACAGACACATAGTGTATAGTACACTCACAAATACAACCACATACACCTATGAACTCACCTACACTTGACAAATGTTGAATAAAGTATACATTCATACTTATGTGTCATTACGTGCAGACTATGAAACAGTCGGTATGAAAGACATTCATTTGTAATATATCCTCTTGAGATGCAGCACTGCTTTTTTATCCTCTGTACAGGACACGTTTCACAACTTTACTTAAAAAAAAAAAAAAAATCTGGCCATTTTGCAAAAAAAAAAATGTTGGAAGGAATTTTAATATTATGCTGTTTTCAATCAGGCCAATTATTTATGGTTAAAAAAAGCCTCAGAAGGATAACCCCTTAATGTCAGCTGTGGTAAATTTGCATCAAAGTGTTTGGATTATGGAATCAGCCAAGTTACTGCATGTATTACCCTAATACCAGTCTGGGCATATTTAATATGAACATAGTCAGGACACCGAAAATAATTTAGCGGCACCAATAGTGCCATCTACATCGCTTTTTTTTTTTTAGTACTTTTTCATTAGTATAGTACATTATGGCTGTTGTAAATTTGCATCGTACTTGTATGTCTTTGTTTTATGTGCTATAGTTAAGTGAACAATCACTGTTTAATTAAGCATCTGTTTGAAAGTAAAAGCACAAATAATTTTTTTTTTTATATACTTGTATGTACATTTCGATGTTAAGAGCCTATTCAATAATAAACTCAAATGGGTGGATTAGGTGTGTTTAAGGTGGTCCGTGCCCAACCTACCGAGCTGTTCTGACACTGCACGCTGGAGCTATTGAAGCGGAGGGCAGTGACTCGGTGGCTGACCCCCTGGATGTGGAGGACACATTCATATCCTCGCTGGCCAGACTGAGGCTGTGGCAGGTTCCTGGCCTTTAGTGTGATAGGCTTCACCTCCCCCGCTGGGATGAGAATCTCCTCGGAGCGCACCAGCTGGGGGCAGTCCTGTTGGAAACAAAACACAAGGCAAAGAGCACCAGTGCAGTGCCAAGAAAACAGATGAACAAAAATGACACTTTTCATGTTCAGCACTAAGAACCCAGATTCAAGGTCAGTAGTAAGATGACATGTACAACATGAGAGTTAAGATAAGAAGGGAAAAGAAAACATGAAATATAGTTACTGCGGTCTGTGTGAAAATTCACCCCGAGATGTATGACCTTGAAAAGCTCAGCAGAATTTTTGAGCGCCCCACACTTTATAATTCTCAAAGAAGCGGTGGTTAAAATAAAAAATAAAAAATAAAAAAAAAGAAGCTATGTGTTTTGAAAGAGAAAAATTTACAGTAGAGTTTTTGGTGTCTTTTATACGCATAAGGATGTGGTCATGGAGATCCTGTCTCTGTGTTAAGACACGTCAAACTCTGCAGATAATAGACAGTTAATTGCTGCAGCAAAGAACAAGAGCCGTCAATGAGAAATGCCAATTCGGAAATAGAAGAGCTTAGATGGCTGTCTTTCTGTAGACATGCCCCGAGGCTGACATGGAGCTGGAACACAGAGCAGGATGCAGGAAGAGGGAAGCAGAAAGGGAGAACGTGGAGGAAAGAAGGGAGGAAAATCAGTGGGGGAAAAAAAAAGCAAAATAAAAACAAAACAGATAAGAGACGCGAGCAAAGTTGCTTATGTGTGTTCAACCAACCTCAGAGACGTTGACTCGTCCCTCCTGGAAAGAACAGCTGGAAGGGTCATGGGTACACAAGTTGCGGTACTTGCACCAGTGGCAGCGGAAGGCACTGTTCACACATGAGAGACACCTGCGTGGACGGACACACACACACACACACACATTAGCAGGGTGAGTAAAAAAAAAAAAAAGCAGTAAACTAGGGGCATAGAGTTTGCCAAAATGGGGGAAGTGCCACAAAGGAAATGAGTTCACATCCCAAGTGGGCACCTGCTGTTGTTGTGCCCTTGTGGTTGGCACAGAACCTAATAGCTGCTGGGCGCAGTTCTCCCTGCATATATTTTCCGCCGCCATATATTAAGGCTGCGTGTCATGTGTGCCTGCATATTAACTCTCATAACCAGGATCAGATGGAGACAGGGGGGAGAAGGACAAAGGGAGAGACGGAACATACGAATGTTGAGTAATGAGGACAAATAAGACACTGGCACAGCTTGATCCTGCAATTACCATTAGCCTCGTATTGTCGGAGTGTCACTGTAATTACAGCTGTTAGGTGAATGTTAGTGTGTTAGCATTTTTGGACGTACGATATGTAAATATATGTGCCGCTTTTTTACGTCAGTCGAACTGGCCTAATGGTGATGCTGTAAGTGTTTGCATATGTCAGAGTTATTAGCAAAACGTACAATAATAGCACATATCCGGCAGAATGACCCCGTGTGTGTGAGTGGACTTCTCTTTCTGATTATTTAATAACCAAGCACAATTTCACATCCCCATTCCTGAAGCTAAATTTGAAGTGCTTTCCCCTGGAATATCATTCGTGCTGAATAAATGAAAGTGGAAAGTGGCTGCGGAAAGACGGACCAGAAAACAAGTGGAGGTGACAGCCAGTGTATTCGCTTCATGCCTCTGCGGCGACGACAAGACACTGTACGCTGGTAATTGATTGTGATGACATTTACAACACTGCATATTCTTGAGCAGTTGCTCGGTCGGCTCACATGGCTCTCCTTCTCTTCCTTTGTCTGGGAAATAAGGTTGAGCCGTGCACACTTGCTTATTGTGAAATATTCATCGGTGTAAAGGGGATCTCTGGCAAACGGACTAATTCAGAAGAATACGGCGGATTCACCTTTAGGGTGAGCCGGGTGTGTATAGTGTGTGCGTTGAGGCAGGAAGAGAGATAGCTGGCATCAGAGCCCCGTGCCCTTTTCAATGTATACATTTCCTTTTGTGTGTTTGAAAGCGTGCATTTGCCTGCGTGTGCACAAGTATGTTTGTCGCTGCCGATTAGCCGAGTTGATGTCAGACGTGGTAATTGCTTTCCGTGCGACTCGGACAGGCATCTCAGCGGACGCCCATATGACACTATAGGGCCAGGGCTGCTTGTTTGTGTGTGTGTGTGAGGATAGAGATTGGGGTATAACAGTGGTTTTATCTGGGAAACGGCGACGGCGGCGACAAAATTCTGGTTTCAATATTGAGGGGGAAGTGAAAGGATATTATGACACGACACGATTCCTGCACCCCTGCTAGCGAACCTCCTCTGTGATATCCTACTCTCCTGCTACCCATTTAGAGATACTCCCAAATCAGCAAAGCCTCTGGATCTCGTACAAACAGAATCTGACACACAGGGATGAAGCGAGCAGTTGCAAAGGCACCACTGACAGAGGGATCTGCAAACCACGGATTCAATTCCACATCGCTCAATCAGGGGCAGACGTGCCATGAAAACCAGCATGAAATCCCTACTGAGGACCTCTTAAGCAGGGAGCAGTGTGTTGTGTAGGGTAGCGTGGTGAGAAGATGACT
The DNA here is from genome assembly GCA_029814585.1 of Gymnapogon annona. NCBI lineage: Eukaryota > Metazoa > Chordata > Actinopteri > Kurtiformes > Apogonidae > Gymnapogon > Gymnapogon annona. The sequence continues at coordinate 5,075,483 of JAPTHA010000027.1, forward strand.
TCATTAGCAGCACGGTAGAGAATCTTGCACTGCTTGGGGAGTAACCTAGCGATCCAATTACATTAGTCTTATCCAGAGATATTTTTAGGAAACTTGAGTCACCTAAGGTTAAGGGCAGATTGCAACAAATTCCCTTTGCATTGATCGGGTGGGTTTCATGCAGGGTGTTCGGGGGG
>JAPTHA010000027.1:5121875-5137191 GCA_029814585.1 Gymnapogon annona
CGTTTCAACTGTTAGCGGTTAGCAGCTGTGAGCGCTATGCTAACGGTGGCTGTGGACTTTTTTCACTGCCGTTTTTCTCTCCGAAGGACGCATTCAGCCCTTCATTATCGTTATCATCTCTGGGACTTCAGTCATGTATACTGTCTTTATCTTTGTTGTGCAAGATTTCAGTTTGTTGTGTTACTGTTCTGCTCTTTTTTTTTTTTCACCCTTTGTATGCTGCTGTTTGTGAAATTTCCCCTCTGGGGAATAATAAAGGCATATTCAATTCAATTCAATAATCATAAAACACAACCAGGCTAACCCAACAACTTTTGCTTTTATACACAGGCGTCGTGTCACAGCATCTAGTCAGGCGTAAACTGGTGGGAAGTCGGGGATTGGCCAGCAGGGAAGCCATGGCAGCGGCATCAGAGGCCTCCCCTGGTGGCTGCAAGGGCTCGTGTCAGTAGGGTGCTTTTGATCAGAGTATGTAAGCACCCTGGAAAAAACGTTTGAAGATTGACCAAATTCCAATTCAAATTGCCCTTCTCCCTCTTTCTGCGCCTTCCTCTCTCTCTCTCTCTCTCTCTCTGGGTCTCAATGGTTTTGAACGCGGTGCCAGACACTGGATCCCCGACGCTGGGAGTCTCTGTGAAGCAATTTGCTGAGTAAAAAGTGCTGAATAAATTGGAGGTAAAATTGCAACAAATGTGCGTGTGTGTGTGTGTATACAGTGTATTTACTTTGACAAGAAGGAAAAGGAAACACCACCACTACAATGTTCTCTGAATACACATTCATTTTTGCAACGTACTGAAATTACCAATATAAACTGTGAAACGCTGTCGCATGAGATACTACAGGAGACCAGATTTAACAGGCTGAATGTATTTTTACCCAGATGAAAATCTTTTACATATTTTGAGACATAAAACATTGTGAGGGATAAATTGCTGATTTACTGATTTGGGTTTTCGACTTTACCGCATGTCTCCAAGTATTTGCTCTACATTAGCGTCTCCTTTTTTGAAGAATGTTTCTGTTTTAATGGTCCCAGCTGTTAACTATTACATGAAAGCTGCTTTCTTTTCAGATTTGAGACAGAGCTATTTTCTAACCTTAGCCTTGAGGGAGGGTAGCGTTTCTGAAAAAGGACACACATGTGCACAGGTGGCTGCCAACACCAATACAGACCCATATGAGTGTGTGTTCTATATTACCATCATATTTCAGCTGCCAGAGGAGACTATAACCCACGCACGGAAACCCTTTACCAGACCGCAATGTAAGGCACACTCCACACTAACACCTTGTACCAGGATAGGATTAAGTCAAATTGTGGCTTTTACACCTACGTGTTGTACCAAAATAGTAGCATGGGAGTTGACTTTGAGGAGATGGGTTGAAACACATGTTGTCCATACGGAAATAAAGGAGGAGAGTGCAGAGTAATAGTTGGACTCCCTTAGTGACATTTCTGGCAGCTATCACATGCATCTCCGCTAATCCAGTTCAGGAGTCTCAGGTGTAAAAGTGATAGGCATTGGCTTTATCGGCCCGATCCCACACACTGGATTAGATTCTGCAAAGTGAACCACCATTGCACATTTTCTCTGTCTGTCTTAATGCACTGACCCTTTTGCAGAGACCGCAGTGTGTAAGCTTTACAGGGGGAAGAAGGAGCTTTGTCGTTGAGTGTGGTGATAGAAAAAGACATGGGACAAAATGATCCGAGATTGACAATGATAAACTTTATCCAATCAAATCCAATTCATCTGATGGAAACCAATCTCGGCCTCAGTAAATGGCTTTGAGCCTGATGTTAAGATTGGTGGGTACCTTGGGCCAGATGACAGGTGAGAGACTGCTGACAGTCAGTGAAGCTTGTCAAGAGGCATCCATTATTTGAAAAGCTTTTTTCAAGACAGCCGTGTCATTGCATCACGCCGACTGTACTGCCTGAACAAAACCTGTCCCTGAGCACATGTCAAGAATGGGCAAGAGTGTAAATGTGGCCAGTTTTCATTTTATCTTAAACGTTTGACTACTAAATCTTACATACGAGTGTGTAAGACAGGTGGCACTGGAGTATGAGGTGTGCTGACAGGTCCATAGTCCGTCCTCCTGGAGATGGATGTATAATACTGAGCATATGATGAAGTCATTCCCTTTGGGCGTATCAGGGTGAGTGGACTGGTAGTATGAGTCACATTGAGGAGGAAATTCATCACCAATATGCCAGAAGTCAGATACTAGCAAGACACACAGCCTCATCTAGATTTCCTTCAGGGTTTGACAAGAGGCCAATGGTACGTGCGTGCCCATGTCCGTGTCCGTGCCCATGTCCGCCCACACATGTAGACTCATGAAGGGAACGAGTGTTCTCACGTGTACATGAATACAGATACAAATCAACTGGCTGCAATCGACAGTTGGTAGAAAACCACGTATCAAACAGGCTCGCTATCTCTATTACACATGTCTGCCCTGGAAACCTGGCTTGAAATGTAGCAGAATCTTATTGTATTCCTTTACTTCAGGTGAAATAGGTACAGGCTATTCAGTTGTCTATAGCAGACGAGTGTGTGTGCGTGCATGTGTGTGTGTGCACGTGCGCACCTTCCTCTTTCTCTCACTTTCTTTTTCTCTGCAATGGGAAAAAACATGGAGCCTCTCTCCGCCTCGATAACGCATCTAATCCATCACCAGTGTCAGACTGAAGAATTCTGGTGTCAGTAGCAAGCGGCATGTAGAAATGTGCTGTGTATGTGTGTGTGTGTGTGCGTCTGATGGCTCCCACCAGCCCAGCACGCTGCCTCTTTTGTTCCTGTTCCTGTTGTACAATATAAGCTCCTATAAGGCATATGTTAGCCTGCCTGCCTATATGCGCTACGTGTCAGTTCCCATCGGACATACTGAGGCTGGAGAGGCCTCACTTGGGAGCAGGGGATCATTGGAGAAAAGGTAGGCAGAGGGCGAAGAGGGGTAGCCAAAGAGAGACACGTAGATGTATAAGAGGGAATGATAAATAAGTAAAAACAGAAATCGTATGTAAGAATGACGCAGATAAATATCTTATCATTTACCCACTCAACTGAATCTATTCCTACAGGGTCCAAAGACTGAGAACTCGACAGGGGAGTCATTGCCCATTGGATACTGAAATAATGTTTTGTAGCCAGCACAATGCCATGTTGACTTGTTTTTGGAGCCAGACAAAAGGGGTGGAGCTTTGGGAGTGTGCAGGGTCAGAGAGGTAATAATTGAGCTAATGCAAACACCAGTTTACTGACAGTAAACAGTAAATTTCTTCATGCATTTACATAACAAAGTCATCCCCTGGTCTTGTTAGTGTAACGTATTAGCTATGACGCCGACAGCTGTCCGCAGGAAAAAAAAAATACCCACAGCTTTTACTCAATGAAAGGAAGCTCGGAAAGTCCGACTTGGCAAGCAAGTGAGGTGTCAATCAAAGCCAGGCGTGGCAGGGAATTCACTAACGAATCCATTTTACGAACCACTCGGTCCTTGTGAGCGTCATGGGGGTGCCAGAGCCTATGGGCAAACATGCGGCACAGCCTAGATGTGTTGCTTGTTCATTGCAAGGCTGAGACGAACACACACACACTCTCATATTCACACCTACTGGCAATTTAGATGGAACAGATAAGATATTAAGTGTGTGTCTTTGGATGGTGAGAATAAGTCGGAGTACCTGGAGAGAACCCATGCTGACAAGGACAGAACAAGCAAATTAAACGAAGAAGGTCCACTCCAGCCATTGTTGGAAAACTAGAACAGGGTTTTTATTTCAATTCTTGTTTAAATGTAAAAAATGACCATTGGATCACTTGTCAGAGGGTCCAAATAATACAAATGACATCAGAGAATCTACAGGGGGAAAAAAGACTGACGTAAGATTTTTAGAGAAATGTTCAGGAACAGGCGAGACTAGGCGACTTACCATAGATAGATAGATGGATAGATTAATAAAGGTTTTATTTATCCATCTATCTTGCTGTCTATAGTAAGTCGCCTAGTGGTCCTCAGCGGAATTACACTAAAATACGTGTGCAATGAATTCATTTTCGAGCCAAGGCCCTTGGCCCTCCAGATGCACTATATCTCCTAAAATGACCAAACCCTCAGTCAATACACAAGGCAATTACTTTATATTTTTGGCCAGGGACCATAAAGCCATATTGATTTGCCTCTGTCCTCTATGTACAAAACAGTTAACCCTCTCCGCTACAAAATCATTTCGCATCTGTTTGCGCGACGGCGACAGAAACACAAGAGAGTGCACCCAACAAATCACACATAATAACCATTCAAATTCCCAGCGAGACTCAACAACCAATCATACGACAGCAGTCACCATAATAGCTCTATCCAAGCCTCATTCAATTCCATTTTAGCTCTGTAATATCGCCATCTCTCTCAGTCACATAACTCACATCTCTAAACATGATTATATCAGCACTTTCCCCTGTTTGCCCCCTAGTCCAAATAGCAACCAGAGACTGCGGCATGCATTAGGGGTCTGCGGTGGAATGAGCTCAGACCTCAACTTTAATCAGCCCAAACACACATATTAAGCACAGCAGCACAACGCGAGACCTATATTTAGCTCCACATTAAAACACTGAACTGGGGCCAGCATTGGCGGTGATGGACCGAGGCCAAGGAGGTTCAGGCAGAGCAAATATGACGGAAGTGGCGGGGGGGATTTTCTGCTTGCTTAGCCCTCAAAACAGGGTACATTGCTAAGAAAAAACAAGACCATTTCGACTCAGTGCTGAGACGTGACTAGAGATAAGTGGTTTATGCAGAAAAAACTAAATAGCTGACAACAAGCTAAGTTTTCCTTTGCCAGCTGACCCAAACAAAAAGAAACAGACAGAGGGACAAAAGGTAAAACACAAGGTGATTGGTAGAAAAGGCAGAATAAAGAGAATGGATGGTCTGAGAAGGAAGGATATGAGAGATTAAAATAATGGTTTCAATCTAAACCATAGCTGCTCCCATTAACATACACTCCATCCCTTTATGATACCATATCCACAAAAGAATTAGCATTAAAAAAAATGCACATGTTCTCACAGTTAACAATTCTACCTTTCGAGAAGAGAATATAACCAAACACCTCTCTACAAAGGCTTGACTTCTGACGACAGAGTCTTTTCTCCAGGGAACATTACATTTCAGAAGTAAAGAGAATAGATATGGTGTAAAGAAAAAAGAAAATTTTGTATTTGTTTTATGAGAGTAAACGAAGAAGGAATAAAGCAATCGCCCGGCCATTACATGCTGTACACACCGGCAACATCCTGTCAGTTAGACAAAAGTTATTACAGCAAAGTCAAACAGTCTGAACCGCTAGAAAATATCAAACCTCCTGTTTTCTCCCTCGGCAGACCTCAAAGTAGATCACAAAGATACGTGAATCAAAAAAGTAGCTCAGAGAAGGTTCAGGTGAGGGGCAAATTAGCTGAAATTGTTTCAATTTTCCCATTGGATTTGTGAGATTTAAATGTGGGACAAGATTGGCAGGTAGAAGTGAGATACTGGGAAATTATAGCCAGCGGGATCTGCACGGCAAATGAGAATATAAAAGCACTTCAATCAAGCCCACCCTTTACACCTGTAATGTGTGTGAGATTTGAATAGCCTCCCTATATGTTTCATGCTGTGGTTGATATTACTGAAGTCTATTTGCTGGCGGTGGGCGGCCCTGCTATCAATGTATGCACTACATTTCTGCAAGGCTTTGACGCTCAGTGCTGACTACAAGGCCACATTAATCTAGGTTTTCTTCTGACGTGTGTTAGACCTACTCAGGTAAAACACGTGGCGTGTAACCAGGCCATCAGCCAGTACATCGCTGTGATGGAGGATGAGAAGAGAGAGACTTAGACATTAAGTGGAAAATTGATAAATATAGAGACAGAGAACAAATATACCTATAGAAACGAGATGGTGTTGAATTACAAAATCCATATTTTGTTTATTTTTACAGTTTTACGATCAGACAGCCAGTTATTCCAGTGGTATTTTTACACTGTGCTTGTTTGTGTTAGTGTAGTTTGTCCAACGTCTGCATACCTTACACGAGTAAATTGTTCCCTGGTTACACTAACATTCATTGTTTGGAGTTGTCATTTTTATTATAATGCTGTCATCTGAAATGTCATTGCCCCTTTATTCTGTTTTGTGAAGTTATTTTGGCGTTTACCACTACCTGGAGGTGTTTTATTGGAATGAAATAACCTTTGTGACAAGGAATCATTAGAAGAAACTCCATTGATTATGATTATTATTGCTTGATATTCATGACAAACCCCCGACAGCAAAAAATATCCTATTGCTTTCCTAAATATATATGACATGCACACTGTTGAACAGTTAAATTTCCTCTGTATCAAATATCAAACCAATATATTCAATACTAATTGAGACATTTCTCTCCAGAACCTTATAATGGCAGGAGATGAAAGGTCAGGGCCAAGGTGATTCACACTGGGATCCATCCTCTGGGGGCTGAGAACAGAAATCATATAAATCAATAGAATATTATTATGACCAGCTGCTCAGCATAGTCCGATTAATCCAATTTCATTTCTGCTTTCTGAAAACACCAGATATCATGTGAAAGTTATCAGGCAGCGTCGATGTGGAGGCGAAAATCCAGAGAGCGGAGACAGTGTGTTCCGGAGACTTATCTCTGCTGCGCGACATCAAACCAACATTGAATGTAGACGTATGGCGCAACCTTTCACCTCTCACCTACTAAGTTCCCAGGGTCCCTAGGATAATTAGAGCTCCTCCTGCAGGTTTCCACAATGAGATATTGCTAAGACGGACACCAGGCTGTGGACCTTTAACCTCTGCTGGACGACAGAAAGAAAGTAAGAGGGCAGGGCTAAAAAAAAAGCGGGATGAACTATGAGGGACAGGGTTATCCAATCAGTCCTTTGTAAGCAGACAGTAGTGATGAGTTGAGGGGGTTGGACTGTCTGACCCCATTCAGCATGGTTATAAGAGAAGCACGCCAAAGCCCCTATGCCGGACAAGGGTTGCCATAGTAACCTCTCTCCCTTTGGGCATGAGATCAGCAGGGAATCAACCGAAAGTGTGCGTCAGTGTGAATATACTCTATGTGTGGCGTGTTGGTGTGTATACACGCTCGGGGGTACAATTAAACCGTTACGTCATCTCTATTGTTTTGACCATCTTTGGCTCAGGGTGAACTGCTTAATAGAACGTGCTGGTCATTTTTACTTTCTTGTCCTTGAGGAGTTTTTTTTGTTGTTTTTTTTTTTTTTCAAATCATTCCAGTGTTGGTTTTCCCCTGTGAGAACATGCGGTAACTTCAGATTACCACAACAACATTCCATCACAAACACCTTCTCGGAATAAAAACTGGATGTCGGGTCGTGACTCTAGTAAAATGTAATTTGTTTCTGTAGGCTTCTAGGTGTCTATAGCGCAACGTTGTGAAACTGACAAACTTCCCAGTTATTAATCATTCATCTAACCCTGAAGCAAAGCCTTTCTTCACATTTTAATTTATCACAAACATATATTTATTCGAGCAATCCATTTTCAAACTCTTTTCATTTGTAATACTTGTCAAAAACAGTCGTGAATTGGGCATCTTGCACAAAAACACACAGAGTCTTTGTGTGTCTTTATTTAAGCTACATCAATTTACTGAAAAGTAATGAATTATCTGCCTAAATAACATAACATAATAAACACAGTTCTCCCTATTTTAATTATAGCAGAGCAGTTAATGTATTACTTATCAGTGTATGTCTGTCTGTTTGGCCTGATTGAGATCAATACTTAACATTAAATGTCATTGAAAGCAATGGCACATGAATAGCAAAACACTAATTGAATTAAAAAATTGCTTTACATAAGTACAACCCAATCTATAGTGTCTAGATGACATTTATCCTTCCATTTGGTAAAGTATGTCCAAGCAAGCATGTGTAATTCTATCTGCATATAAAACAAGCTAATGACATTTTAGGCACATTCGTTCTGTGTCAGAGCAGTAAACATGGCCTTGATTCATTAGTCTGCTAATTAGAAAACACAGTGAGGAATGACGCATGATCCAGTGTGTTTGCAACACATCTATGTGCATTTATGAGTTTTACTGGGAGCAACACAAACGCAGGAGCAAACAGGCACACCTTTGTATACACAGAGACAACAGGCTGCATCCACTGCAGCTGTGGAAGTAGATTATCCATGCAAAACTTCCACAGGCCTGCATCTCACTACAGACCGGGGGATCACAGATACTCATCAGTAAAAACATGTGTTTGTGGCAGAGTATCTTTCTTTATCCACCAAACACTCAGATGCTCAGACACAAAAACACCCACCCACACACACACACACACACACACTCCCCGCTCTCTCTCGTCTGCTCATAACTCATATGCAGGCTCTGAAGCGGCAGCAGGAGAAAGTGCTGCGTATGCAGAATAGACGAGCGGCGTATACTCGGGTCAGAGTAAGTTGAAAACGAAGGAGACAGAGAAGGTAGAAGATGAGTATGTGTGTGTTTGTGTGTGCGTGTGTGAGGCCAGCACATTTTGTAGACTATGAATCTTCACTAAGGCTCTTTAAAATTGCCCACCAATCTTGCGTCAGGATTTAATGCCCGCTCCTTTCCAGACGGAATAGTCCAACCAGTTAAAGTATGCTAATTCAGTGGCACTAAATACACTGCTTTAAATGTCAACCTTCCATTATTAGGCACACTCTGCCTGCCTCGGTACTGGTGTAGAATCATAAACACACACACACACGTACACAGAGAAGTAACATAACCTCACACATATACAAATCAACCCCCCCGTGCAAGGGCACAAGGAATAAAGACTTATAGATCACAAGCACTTTATAAATTCAATAACTGAACGAACAAAGGACGTGTGTGACAAAGCTACATCGCAAAAGCCGCTTTCGCAGACTTGATCTGAAGGGTGCAATGCATTGAAGTAGGAAAAAGGGAAAGAACAGAACAAGACGCAAGGATGTAAACACGCAGAAGATAGCGATGGATGTCCATAGTTAGAGTCGGAGTATAGGGAGCAATCAGCAGGCAAACAGCCAGCCAGAAGCCTGACACTCCTCCCCAACCAACAGTGACAGCGCCATTAATTCTATTAACCCTATTAGTATTCCATCCTCATCGCCTGGCTGGGTCAATACACACCTCCATCACACTGCAACACTCCTATTTTCCTCTTCCATATGCAAAGGCAGAGGGGAGCAGTGGAGTGTTTAGGGTGTTTTATGGATAAACAGGAGCCCAGTCAGCAGCCCTTCCTACGCTTCAGGTTTGGATTGTAATGTGATCAAAAAGCTCTGTCAGACCCTCAGTATGATCTATGGCTTCGACTCACGCAGCCCCCCCCAGCCCCACTGTGTCTGCAGGTAACATTTGAGACGTGGACGGTATCATGTTCTGACACACCGGCCAGTAAAAGTGAAATGATTTTACAGCCTGCATTTCAAGTCATGTTGGTATTGTCTGATCATAAATCCAATTTAAGGCCTTGCTCACTGATCACTGATATAACTTTTGGAGTTCTATTTTGTTAATTCATTCATTTTCCTGACTGCTTAATGCCGGAGAGGGTGCCAGAGCCTATCCTGGTGAAGGTGGAGTACACAATGGACAACTCGCCATTTCATCGCAGGGTTTCAATTATTATCACCCTTTTGTTTTGTGTGGAAGATTAACATTTAATCTTATGAGAATAATCAGATATTACACTAAACTTGAACATCCTCATAATATGACTATCCATTAAACCGTCTAATTATGACCATAATCAGTCATCAACACAACAAATGGTGCACTTTTGATGTATTAAATAATAATAATAACTGAGGGATAACTGACAATTAAATTCCATGCGGGTATAATCCACTGGCTGTTTCTAATTTTCGTGTGGAACAAGACAAAACATTCAAATGCGCTGACGCTGCTTTGAAGAAATCTGAAAAATGTAATTACAATAATCCTCGAATAAACTAGATTTCATAACATAAAACCGCCTGAAAACATGTCATGGACTGGTCTATTTGTGATCCGTGGTAATAGTGTATTGGAATTGTTTGGAGGTACTATATATGCAGCAGCCTAAAGACAACCCTCTTCCTTCTCGTCTCCTTCTCCTCCACATCCGCCTTCAGCGCAGGGAGGTTGAGTGAGGTTGCCAACAGACACTAGTGTACCAAGTATGTAGGACAGTGCCATTAGGGCATTAGTGCCGGTCAGCAGCCATCCAGTTTGTGTGTGTGTAGTGTGTAGTGTTGAGAAAAAAAAATTGGGGATGTGCAATAACACCCCGCGGGGAGGAGACAGAATCTGATGTTGCATTTGATTGGTACATATTCCAAGGATTATAAACTTGGACAGGATCAGAAAGGTGCCTCCAACTTATCAGTTTCTGCACCTTGGGGTGTATTAATGTGTATCTGTGCATCGCTTTAATGTGGCTTTGAGCTTATCCACAATAAATGTGGGCATGTGTGCGTGAATGGGTGTGTATTTTATCCGACGGAGCATATAACTACAAGGAATTAAACTAACAACCCCCCCACCCCTTCTTCTATTCTTTCCTGCTCAAACAGTGCCGGAGCCACACTTGGTCGCTTACACATGTACACACCAACACTCTGTCCTTGAGCTGTAGGGAGAGTAAAACTATAAAGGGTTGTGACAGCATATATATATATATATATATATATATATATATATACACAGTACATGTACAGCACTGAGGGGCTATCTCTGCTGTGTCTGGAGCTGAAAGAGGGAGCGAGCGTGATCTTTCCTGCTGTCTGGCCTGACTGATTCATGCCCATATTACCTGAGGGATTAGCCGTTTCCTCTGTATGAATCTACTTTTGTGAGGTAATGTCTAGAGCTAGCAGTAGGGGCCATGGAGGGTTTTGTTTCACGAAAAAAAGTCCTCGGTGAAAAAACATACATAACCGCTGTGTAATCGAAAAAAAAGGAAGCATGTACTGTCATTTTCTCTGACTCTTTACTTTATCACAACCCCAACGAATGTAAGATGAGAGTCTCTGTGGAGGAGACTCTGATATACTTACACACACACACACACATATATATATACACACACACCTAAATGTCAGAGATGAACATATAGTAAGCAATACGTCATTCATTCTAAATGTATATCCAAATGAGAGATAAAATGGTCATTCACACGGTCCTCTGTTGACTAAACATGTAACATTTTTTCTAAAAGAAAAAAAAAAACAAAAGCTGTAAGATCCACATCGTACTAAACCCGCTTTCCCCATTTTCTCTTTTTCATGTGCTGACCACAGACTCCGGCCAGACGGCTCCGTGTTTTGGTACTTCAGTCCAGATCCCCTATAACTCCTTGGCTTCCTGTTATCCCACAACTGGGCCCTGTGTCTCTTTCTGGAAAAAATTCTTCTCTTCCCTCTTACACGCTCTCTCACTCTCTCTCCCTCCCTGTCTTTTTCTTCTTACTGTAAAAACCACACAAATGTTTGGGTCAACACAAACCTAGTGGCTTGTTTTTCCATCTTTGAAGCGACAGGGGAGGCAGAGGGGTACTGGCAGAGCTGAGGTATTGTGGGAAAGGTTCATGATAAGTTGATATAATTCGTCTATACTCTCCCTCCCTCCACTGCCTAAATGCTGCTCAGAGTCTCTTTGTTCCATGACAGCAAGAGGCTAAATAACTGTGTCCATATGTGGGAAGTAACTATTAAGAGTGAGGGAAAAGGAGGGAGGAGGAGAATGGGATGTAACGGGTTTTGGCAGTCTCTGTGGTGGTGGTGGTGGGTTTTTATGTTTTAGAGGGAGGGCAGACAGTCATATGAGCAGACATCCCCATCATCTACGTATAGAAAATCTAATGTCTTGCTTGTAAAATGAACACTGAGGACAACCGCAGAATGGCTTCAGAACAAGATACTCATACACACAGAAAACTGGCTCAAATCCCTTTCACCTATAGAACAAGTATTTATAATTTAAAAAAAGAAAGGTTCTCATATCAGGTTGAGTTTTACACCATTCAATATAAATTAAATTAAGATATAAAGCTCCGAGTTAAAATAACGGTGCCATGTTTGCCAATACACACACACACTAAAACAAGTCGAGCTTTATTATTGAATTCTAGGAAGTATGTGGGAAAAATTATTGTCCCGAGAGGATCATTTGTGTTTATAAAGAGTCTGGGATGCTAATGCAGAGCCACAGATGTCACATGGTCTTTTATGTAGGTGTAAAACCAGTGGTGAGGAGGGGCCGCTTCAGGTCAAAGGTCACTGAATCCCTCCGTATAAGCAGTCTCACGTGAAAGAGAGAGTTTAAGGGTCAAGAGGAAGCATAGATTGAAGCAGCTATGGTATCATGAACTATTTCCAGGGGGTTATGAAGTTAATCCTGTGGCTTTAACCAACAGTGCATCTTTAACCAGATTACCTCACAGTAATCGGCTAAACATCAAAAGTAAAGAATTCAGTTTGGTGTCTAGCCACAATAATTTCATGACATCAACCAATCCTGTGATTCCATATAAATTACACCGTCTAAGCTACAGTATATAGCGTACATATGTCCCAGACATCAGCAAAGCCAGGATCACCTACTGTAATCCTCTGGGTGTAGCACAATACGGAATCATAATCTCAATTCCTTACAAAGGCATGAAGCACAAGGCTGAGCTGATGATGTGTGTGCGTGTGTGTGCATGTATGTGTGTGGGTGTGTGCAAACATTCACACATGCATAAATGTCTCTCAGTCTCTCGGGTGTCTCTGGGTCTGTGCCCCTCCACTGAACACACGTACAGGGCCTAAGGTGTTAAGACACACCCCTTCTCCCTGCAGACAGTGGGGGGGGGGTTAGGGAGGAGTAAGCAATGGGTGTGAGGAATGCGGAGGGGTTTAAAGACTGGCAGCGATAAGGGAGGATGGGTATCCCTTCCTGCCCGGAGCTCTCCTCATATGACCCCCTGCATGAACCTCATCTGTCAGTCTCACATACTTACACTTGTTTTCTACATCACGTTTAACTTTTGAGTAATGTGAAACAGCAGTTAAATGAGTATAAATGGAATAGTTTTTAGACATCTGAATAGGTTACCAGGCCAGTATCTCCACACACCTGCATATGTAGGGGATCCAAATGGCATGTACGCCGCCTGGGACCAGGCTGAGTTAGAAGCCTAGAGCATGAGGAGATGAGGAGGAGAAAAGAAGGAGAGTGGGAAAAAGGGTCACACATCAGCAGTTGTGTGAAGGCCTGCTGTACTTACTTCCTGCCAGAGATTGGTCTAAAGGGAGGCCCTTCATAATTCAATAACAATAATCCCCAATGAAGGCCCAATAAAGCAGGCCACTGTGGGGCGGAACTAACTGGCCGTGTGCCTCCTCCTCTAAACCATCCGTCCATCACTGATTGGGGAGCGAGAAGGATGTCCAATGGGGTAGAGTGGTGGGGGTCTGGGGAACAGACCCAGCTGACATGCCGCCTGCAGCCAGACAGACAGAGATCCTGCCTATCCCTCCCCTCCTTCCCTCATCTCTAACCTAGCCTCCCCTGACTCCTGTCGATCCCATGGCCACCTCACCCCAGTTGGCCCTCCTGCTGAGCCAGAGACAGATCCGAGCAATACAGCTGCCTCCCATAGTTCCCTGGATGACTGAGCGGCCATGACCGCTAACTTGCCCTGTAACACACCATGCAGACACACAAAATCCACATCTATGCACACACACACACACACACACCACTGACACCGAAACACAGAGGAGTATAGAAAAGCATGTCTCTGTGGGGGTTAGCTATTGATCATCTTTGGGTCGAATCAATCACTTGCTTTATAATGTGCCCTGACAGCTGATTGGCCTTTGGAATCCATGTGGCTATAATTTATGATTGTAATGTCACATATTACCATTTATTACCTGCTATCTTTTATTGCAGTCTTAAAAATAAATCACCATGTTGAAGAACTTAACACAATGAGGAAAAAAATTGATTCCTTTTTTTTTTTTTAATCACCATGTTTTTGGTCAAAAACTGTTGTTTCTCAGTTAAAAGGTACGTTGAAGTTAAGCCTCTTTGTCTGAGTCTGTGTAAATAACTTCATTAAAAGCTTATCTCAGCTTACACTTGCATTAAGATGATGTGTGCATGATGTACCATATTGTTTGGTTATCCGTTTGGTTGCTTGGTCAACCAGTTTCTGGGCAATCCCTTCACAGCAACAAACTAAGCAGACACAAACAATACAGTAGCTCATCTCACACAAAACTGACTCTAATGCCTTTGTAAGACCTAGTTATGTGGTACACCAGAATGAAAACAGTAACTAAGACATAAGAATGCACTAATTAGACTTGATTAGACTTTCTCATTGGCAATGTTTGTTTGATCTTGTTAAGATACAGTGTGCTATAAGTGAACTGTGTATGATAATTAAAGCACTTTCAATAGCAATGTCACCAAGTGAAAATGAAATTACATTTCATCTATTGAATCAAGCAAATACCACAATGACAGTGCTGTCGTACATATTAGGCAGTAGACTTTATGTTTGTTACACAAAGAGTTACCTTTGTGTTACTGATTTAGTTAAGTCAGTTTAATGGGTTACGTCACTGGTCTCAATAGATTTATTCAATAACTTCACCAAACATTTTCACCAGCTACTTCTTACTTGTCACACTGTTACTTGTTAACATCATTCTACAACCCTGGACAGATGCATTTCATAAAATAAACAAGAAGTTTGGCATTTGCTTCTTATAGGGTATGGTTTAGGCAAAGATTTTTTTTGCTGGTTGTCAAAGGGAATGAGGGCATCACTTTTAATGTCTCACGTGGTTAAAAAATGTATTTGATCAGTCTAAAACTTCAAATACACTCTCATGGGGACCAACTTCTCCACTATGCAGTTGTGACTTAAATTGATTCCAGTGTGTGAAAATGTGGATGCAGAGTGAAGTACATCTGCACCTACAACCATATATGTGTGTACGTGGTTATATGCAAGTCTTGGTGTGTTGGGTAGGGTACAGCTTGTTGACAGATGAGAGCTGTGCTGCGAGGGGTCTCCAAGAGCCCTGACAGATCTGTGACAGAGTGTGCCTGAGGAGAGAGGCCTCCACGTTAATCCACTCTCATAGATGTTAACTACACATGGATAGTCCCATGCTGAGCTGCCATAACGCAGTCTGGTACTATTCAACGTGCACCCCCCCCCAACCCCCCCACCCCAAAAAC
>JAPTHA010000027.1:5144921-5164309 GCA_029814585.1 Gymnapogon annona
GTGTGTGCGCGCGCGCGCATACGTGCGTGCTTTTGTGTGTGATGAAACATTCTTGAAATTGAGTGAAACGCGTAAAAGTGCATTACAGACGTATGATCAAGGGAGTTCCGTACGCCCCCCTTAAATAAATGAGTCAAATTTGTATGTGCACAACACCAAAGAACACATAAATATGTATATATATATATATATATATATATATATATTAAATGAAAGGTGCAATACACACACCCTTACCACTGCTTTGTGTGCAACTTGTCAACATCAAACAGATTCATTACACACCTCAGCACATTACCTTTGGGATGAAAATGGTAAATGATGTAGACAAAATCTTTGCCCTCCCATCTCCAAATTCAGCTGATAAACACTCACCGAGAAGTGACTTGTCGGTTTTTGTTTTTTGTCCTACTCATTCGTAATCACTCTCAGTTAATAAAGACCTTGCACAAAAATGCAGACTGTACAAATACACCCCATATCTCCTGCATCCGCCCCACTGAGCCAACAGCTGCTTCCGGCAACACCAAACTGGAGGTGCCAAATCCACCAAAACATTGACCGTGACTGACGGTAACATGCCATTCCCCCGCAGAAACATTTAACCGGCCTTTTAAATGGAGTAAAAAGGAGGAACGTTGATGGTTTACTGCTGTGCTGGGATTCCTTCAAATCATCACCCCCCCCCCCACCTTGCAGCTAATCCAATCTGACACAGTACACCCATGTCACCAAGCACGGGAGGTGTCTCCCCCATACCCGTGGCCCTGACCCCTACCTTCAGTCAACTTACCAGAGGCTCCAATAATGTTTTTCCAACCGCTAACCATTAGCGTTTAATGAATAACAGCAGTGGCTGAGATGACCTGTGGCTTAAAGTGGCCTTTGGCTCATTTCTTTTCTTTGATATTGTGACCTTGTTAATGCCCTCTCGGTGACTAGCATGGGCGTTCTGGTTTTTGCAGGTGCTTTTTTAGAGTTGCCCACATGCCCTCACTATTTTCTCATCTTCCTTAACTCCTACACTCTTAACGAGGAACTTTTTCCCCCCTTTCTTATGATATTGAACGTGTCAAGTCATTAATCTGCCCACGCACTTGACATATTTTAAATATATATATATATACACGATACCATTTCCTTCCCTTCAAACAGAATGTGAAGATGGGCGGGTGAGTGGATGAGATTAATTAACATTCAGCATGTTTTACGGTGTTGACACCTCAAGATGGGCAATGTGGTCGTCACTATGTAGGTGACTTTTATTTGTAAGTAAGAGTTGAAGCCGGGAGGGGAGACGAGATGGCAATATACTGACAAACAGTCACTTCATTGACTAAGTAGGTGACATATAATTCAATATCAATTAACATCAGCTAATGCAGCTGAACTTACAGCTGCTACCACTAAATTTTCATGACAGGATCCTCTGACGACTTTGTTGTTAGCATAACCCTTTCAAAATCTATGGTCTGTAGCAGAAAAATTACTTTTATTCAGTAAATGATATATGGTCCGACTCAGAAGATAAGGCACGGCTAGGTATTAGTCAAAGCCCATAAGGCCCAGTGGACACAGACTGCACTCAGCTATTTTTTGTCTTAATATAATCTAAACAGGTTATCAGTATGAAAATATAAATACATATTGTAAGTAGGCTCATACCGCTATGGGGATCGACTTGTTTTGACAGCTTTCAACTTATTACAGAGCTTAACACCTCATCATTAGCTTCACTTTGCAGCCACTTGCTATTTGAACGTATTCATAATTAAATGGTGCTGAATTATAAACGCCAGTGATAACACTTGTAATTTCAATGTCTTTACAAAGGGCTTGAGTGGATGCGTTGGCACAATGTACGCTGTGTTACAAGTTATGCAGAAGGATCTGTCTGATCCCATTAAGGCTCCTATGGGCCGACTGGACCATTAAGAGGGAGTTTGGGCTGACAGCTCTGTTTCATGGCAGCACGAGGCCGATATCTGACATATAGCTGTCAAAAGAAAGAGATGCATATTGTGCGTGCGGTTATGTGTGTCTGCTTAAGGTGCGGGGGAGTCGCGAGAAGGTAAAGCCTGAGTGAGTGAAGATTACCAGTGGCTTGAAACATTATCACATGCTATTAGCACAGTATCACTGTTCATTAGGCTGACGGTCGGGAAGAGCTGCTTGACAACCCGGTGGTCAGATAGGGAGACGGAGAAAAGGGAGGGAATGGCATAGATGTAAGGAGAATGAATCTCCAAACTGAACTGATGTTGAAAGGAAATTGGAATAAGTGTACAATCAGTGAACATGATAAAGGCCCACTTGTTTCAATCAGTCACTGTCAGAGTTTGTACATCCTGGTATCACAGGTAAATGAGACTGCTCTGAAACAAACAACAACAACAACAACAAAAAGTCTGCTATTTTCCACAAGAAGAAGGTACAGGGGTTGGACTATCGTAGCAAAATGCAAAGTTATAAAATGCGTATGTCAAGAAAATTACCCGTGAACAGACAGCTTTCTGTAAACATCGCATGATCATAGAAATGCATTAAACAATGTTGTCACCCAGTCGAGCTTAACTTTGAGACCCCCTGATAACTGCTGCCGTCTTATATGAAGTGGGAGGCAGAGGAGCAGTAAAGCTGTTTCGCTATCAGACAGAAACATTAGTCGCTGTCACACTCTGTAATGCCTTCACACAGACAAGGGTTTAGTGTATCATCAAAGCCAAAACAGCCCTCATTTCTGAGATCTTATTGGCGCTACTCAAGTTGAAAAGACACTTGAAATGGAAGTACACATTTGCAAAGTAGATGAGGAGGCTGCCGTTTTGGTTGCTTGAGTAATCTAGAATCATTATGCACGCTATCAAACACATAAACAATGTGTGTGTGTTTTGTTTTCCTATTTCATAACGGCTTCTAATGAGGATGATCATTGAAATGCATGTTAACTAGGGAAAAGAACTTCAAAAAGACACTCTGTTTTGGGTCACTGTTGGAGTTGTTGTGAAAGTTCACAAAGTAATAGTTTGCTCCGGCTCCACTTCTGTCCTTCCCATTCCCCCTTTTATCTAATTTTGGACCACTCTGCAAGCCAGCAGTAATGAATTGGCTAATCACAGTTATCTGGCCCATTCAAGTGCTTTGTAAAGCAAATCAATAAAGCCTGGCACTGAGCCAGCCATCCACTTTGACAGACGTTGCTCGCTAATCTATTTCTGTTCTTTTTTTGTTGTACTTTTTTTTTTTCCTGTCCTAAAGATGTTTACTCTTTCTCTGTCTGTCCCTTTTCTCTTTGTGTACTTCAGCAAGGTCATTGGGGAAAGAGGAGAAAAAAAAACAACAATTCCATGCCAGCTGGCAACCTGGAGGACAAAAGTTAAGCACTGAATACTTAAAGTTCATTTGACAGGGAGAGAAATTTTCACTTTGATTGGTAGAACAGTTCGAAACCACTGGAGCTCTGAGACTTAAACCTTGGGGCAAGAAAAAAAAAAAAACTATACCCCAACTACGCCGTTTCCACAGTAACAGATCAATAACAGCAACGCAACAACTGATAAGAATTTCTATGAATTTCAAATGTTCTCCCTACGGTGCCTACATTGGCTACAGACTAAACAGGAATATTGATAGGCCATGAGGCCCTGCCTCCCAGAACAGCTTCCTTGCATAATGTTTTGGACATATTTTTGTTGTGTTTTTTTCTTTTCTGCTCATAAAACATTAGACTGCCAGGGTCTGTGGGTTTGAAATACAATTATTTGGAAGAAGGGGAAAGGCCACTTTGCACTGAAAGAAATATTTTGGAATTTTCTGCTTATTTTCACTTCTTCAACTTTGTCCTTACGAGGAAGATGCATTTCTGGGTTGCCAAGGTTGCTTGATGTGGCTTCCAAATCCTAATGACACTAATGCACCCGACACTAGTGAAAACCACACATTCCGCTGCCACAGGCATAGAATGACTCCCAGTCTCTGTAGAAGCAACACCACGAGAACACAGCCAAGGTCTAGGCCTTTTCTTTCCACAAAACCAAAGGCGCTTTCAAGTGGGAGCTTTCCATGTGCAAGGTAAACACTAACGCACCCGTCATCCAAATTTTGATATATAAAGAAAAAAAACTCAACAAGAAATAGGCTGTAGAAACTGGATTAATAGTCTTTCGGTACACAGTCTCTGATGAAATGTGCCTCTAATCAGCAATGGGTTAATTAATCTCACTTATGAAGTTAAGTCCAATTATGGGCGCACTCAACAGAGTAATTCATTTCCTAAGAAAATAGGCACTGCCAATAACAAATGAAATAAATAAAACGAAGTGCTTTGCTTAAGAAAAACTGTGATCTTGGAAATGAATTAATGAATAAGTACTGCACAACATATTTATGGGCATGAGTGATTCTGTCTTTGTGTCTTCTGGGAACTGGCAGGGTACCATACTACAGGCTAAATTAAGCTTCTATGTATAAAATCCATCTGTAGTTGTAAAAATGTATGCACAGTTTGAGTATTTGTCTCTTGTTGTTAGATAATGAAAAACGCTTCCTTCGAGACGCTAGCAAAGAAAAGAGCAAGCAATTAGAGAAAGAGAATGGAGTGGGAGACAGATAGAAAGGAGAGAAAGCAACAGTGAGCTGTTTGAATGTGATTAATGAGATCACTGCAGGGAAGGCTATGTCATTGTAATAGTCGAAGCACGGAAGAGAAGAAGAAAAAGACAGAGGGAGGGAACGAGATTCAGACTGAGAAAGAACCAGGGAGAGAGGACCAAAAAAAAAAAAAAAAAAAGGAGATGGAATTACGAGAGGGGACAGCTGGTTGAACGGCCAGGACACGTTTAATGCAATGAAAATAGCAGGGACGCCACTGAGAGAGCGAAGGACAGAGCCAAAAAAAAAAAAAAAGAGTAAATCAGAGAGACTAAGAAGGAAGAAGGAGATAGACTAAGGCTTGGATGAATGGAACAGCGGGGGCTCTCAGTCTTCCATTGGCCTTTTAACAGTGAAGTGTTTAGAGAAGCCGGGACCAGGTCTGGCAGATAGGGAGGCTTGTACTCTAAAGACAGCCATGAAAGACACAGTCTGCTGCCGCTGCCTGGGGCTGCCGGCTCTTTATCTGGCTCAGGGTTAAGAGCTGAGCTGGAGGGGGTCAAGTGGAGGCCAGGCTCCTAAAGGTCAGGCAGACATCCTACCAGTTCACAACTCAATGAACATACCACCCATTAGCTTAACTGGAGAGATGGTTATGGCAATTAAACAACAAAAGAAAATCCCTGACGTACATAAACACCCTCTGCCCATGGTCATTCCTCGCAGACTTAAAATCGCTCACATGTATGATTTGCTGGGTTCATAAAGGCATGTCAAGCGGCGGAGAACTGAAATTCCTTGGTAAAGCTCGGAAAAGATGGATATTAATACCACCCAGTGAGAGGCTATTCCGGACCCTTCATGAAGCAGACCCTTCATGTAACACTTCATAGTTATATGAATGGCTGCTTAATATCATCTGTCATCCCATTTTCTTTCGAGGCAGGGACGATAGAGGTCAAACACCGGCGGTCGTTCGAGGTTTGTAGCAAAGAACGGAGAAAGAAAATCTACATCGAAGTACACGTCTCCAAGTGCGCATGTTGTGTTTGGGGAAAAAAAAAAAACTTTCTTTCCGAGTCATTACAATTGGACAAAACAAACATGTGCTGCTCAGTTTAACATGATTAAAATGATGGCAGGCAATCTGAAAAGCTGAGGCTGACTGAAACAGATACATATTGGTAGCTGTCGTTTAGCTACGATTCTTAAAAAGGCTCCATGTCATTTGTCACTTAATCACTTTCCTGGGTTTGAGATGGAGTGGCTTTCTCTGTATGGGTTTCGTTTCATTTTCAACCAGGCAAACAGACGGATGCAATTATTTGCTCTGTGAGGGATTAATTGGACCTTGGTATTCAATGTGAAACAAAGTGATACTACGGTTATTATTGCATTCGGTGAGAAATGACAATTTTCGAGAGTAGATTTAGAAACCGATTCTACCTGGTGGCAATTATAGACCTGCTTTTCACTGATAATTGTATATCTATTTCATCTTAACTAAGGGTTAATACTAGTCGTGCGGTGAGAAGTGGAGATGTTTAATAAAGCTGCTCTTGTGATTCATTTGCAACAACATGAAGATTTCCTCCCAAACAAAGAAAACAACCAAAAACTCACGGAAAATGTGTACACATGGACTTCATTTATGACTCCATTAAATCTATGTGTGTGTGTATGTGTGTGTGTGTCAGTGTGTACTGTGCATATGATGGGGGTGCAGGTGAAAGGACACCTCGATTCTTCAGAGCAATTTGTACCCCTGGAGGAGCAGGATAGGCTTCCATTCAGTTGTTGCCATGGGTCTCCACTGTTGCTAGGGATGTCAGCCTCAATGCTAGTGTGTGTCTCTCTCTCTCTCTCTCTCTCTCTGTGCCTGTCTGTTCATCTGTCATCATTCTCTTTGTCAGTGTGTCTGTCTATCCTTCCCGCTTGTCTAACTTTGAACTTTTTTTTTTTGTCTCCTTTTTGTCTATTGCCAGTTTCCCTACCTTAACCCCGAGGGCAATCCAGGTGGGTTAAAGCAAACACTGAGCTCATGGTTTATAGTGACAACAAGTCTGCTCAGCTGGTCTCTGTCTTCCATATAAAAAAACAAGACAAAAAAACAAAAAAAAACAGGCCAGAAAGAGCGGACATGACAAAAGCAAAGCAGGACATGAACAAGTCAAGCAGGTGACCAGCCTTTGGGCAGAAGAGAGAGCGGGGTGGGGTGGGGGGGTGGGGGGGGACCACTTGTCGATTAGGGCCCCTGTAGGAGCAGCTGCTTGTATTTAGTCTTTCAAGTCTGCAGCACTTTTTGCACTAGGATCAGCTGCTATTCTCAGCATCACTCCGGCGCAGTCTGCCCAGCATGCACAATCCCTGCTGCTGCTTCGGCCACTATGAGAGCCATGTGAGTCAGCGATGCACCCTCTGCTACGTTAACCAGTTCAACAACACATTTGTCCAGTTAAACACCTGAACCTCTCTTTCAAGTTGCCCCCTTTCAGCTGCCAGGGGCCTCATCCAAACCAATTCCTAATTACTCACCAAGGCATGATGACAAGAACTAATTAGGCCAAAAACAGCACATCATGGTTGAGGGCTCGGAGGATAAAGAGGACAATATTTGCTTTAATCCAATTATACTGCTGAGACAAACAACCTAATCATCAACTTCTGACTTCCCCAAACCAAACAACCTTTATTTTCAAATCCAGTCAACATTCACACCTTGCACAGTGACTCAAATTATTACTCATATGATTAAGTTATCAGTTTTTTAAAAATAAAATATATACAGATTAATGTTAGGAATCTATAAATGTAATCGTATGTATTTTTTTATTTAACAAATAATCCTGCATAGACCTGACTGATCACACTGAAAATAGAAAACACGAATTGACAGTCATCTGGGAATGCATCCCTTTCGTCTCAGGTTCAACGGCTTTAAATCCCTGGTGGTCTGTTTGAGACAACCAGGATGTTAGATTTTCATTTTCACAATCTGAGAATTGACTTTGATTAACAGGGGAATCCTCAATGTGCTTTTGCTGAGCTTGCTTTAAACTCCCTGTTCATCCATTTCTGGGATGTGTTTCAACATCCAATTTTACATGTGCAGCTGTGCCCTCCGTCTCCATCGATATCAAAGGCAGCACTCCCTGCAGCTCCTCTCCTCCTTAATGTTGTCGTTGCTTCCCACCAATCCCAGTCCCCGTGTGGGATATTCCTGTGCTTAAGCACAAAGTCAGCCACACATAGCCAATTCTAATTCAGATGATGCAATTTTGGGGTAATATGTATTCAGAGCTGAGTAGCAGATTGACTATCTTTATAATTTGACCCCTAGAGTCCCGTTGCGGGATTTTGGTCTCTAGAAACATAACAGTGATAACTGAAATGATAGAGTTTGGAGTGGATAATACGGAGCCTGGGTGTGTATTAATGTAAATTTGGATCTGAAATTTAAATGGAACATTAACTTATAACTGGGGTTACATGCATATTAGACCATGTACTGTGCGGCTCTCAAATAGGCTTGAGAGTTAGTTCTGGTCCAGTTTGGGGGCAACTGGAACTGGTTTCAGTTTATCTAGAGAGACATAGACCAGGCCTTAACTATTGATTGCCCCCTGGCAGCTTTCTGCTGAGGTGAACATGTACTGCCCTCCACAATCAATCACTGCCTCCAGGGGTGCCACCCAGAAGTCCACAGCCAATTTCTGAGAGCCTTATGACACTCGCGCTGCACACGGCTCTCACAGGAGAGCTCCAGGTTTTACGCTAGGTTGGCAATAATAAAACATCACCTTGTATTGATGCACAGCTCTAGGAAGAATTATCGGGCCCGTGTTCATAAGGATGCATTTAAGGACAAGTATTCTTGTTTATCAAAGGAACGGGGCACTTAAGAGTATGTGCAGCATCCGCAGGACGAATCTTCATGGAACTTTTTCAACAAAATAACTTTGATGTTTTAACTTCTTGACTTCACAAATCAGTATTCAGCATTCATGCATGTCTTCATGTGTGATGACATACTGTCACCCAGTCTCTCACATCACTGTTGGGTGCTTTGTACAACTCAAAAATTCAACCATCTCAGATTTTATGACGGTCTGTGATGATCCCTCAACTTGTCCATCACATTCCCAGACATTTTGAAAGGGGATGTTATATTCCATATTACGCAATAAATTCCAGAACTTTACATGATGTATTAAGACTGCACTAGTAAAAAAAAAATTCATATTGATTTTGATAGCGGTTATCTCACATCGGCAAAAAACTGTGTTGCGCATCTAATTATGTGGACATTAATCTCTGTGTCACTGAATTGTGTTTATATTTATGTTTTTGGCCACCGGTTTAGTTTAAACACTACCTAAAGAGACATTGATAGGCCATTGTTTAGTTCATGCGATGATACAGAAAATACAAATATCAAAATGTCAGCTTTTCATGAACAGCACAGTCTGACAATGCTATTGTTTTTGTGGTTTGATTAATGATGTAGCTCCCATCTATATATTTCACCGTGGCATAACGTGAGGCTCAAAACTGCAATGAATTTCCCAAACTACCTATATTCTCCTCACCTTGTCTTCTTCTGTCCGCCCCACCCTCTTAACCCCACTCCTTCAATCAATCTCCTGAATACGCCAACCACAGGCACAGGTTTTTTGCCCAACGCTATCCCTTCCACTTTGCCATGCGCCAGCAAAGCCCAGGAAACACTGGTGAATACGGCAGGAGCTGGTCTGGAGGGAGAGCAAGTGGGAGGCAAAGGGAGGGAGGGGGAAGCAGGATTGAATTGGGAAGCAGGAGATGGTGTGCAGAGGAGGGGGAATTCTTTGGGAAGGGAGCCAATCCAATTACAGGCAGCGGTGCAGCCCTGGTTTCTCTGGCAGAACTAAATTCACATTTCAACAGTCTCTTCCTGCCTACTGGAGTACTATTTCCCTTTTCCTGCTATCTCTGACTTTTCCTGCTAGTCTATTTTTTTTTCTCATCATGGCTTTCATTCTCACCCTGTAACCATGCATGGGCATACACCACAGCCCTTCCTTCCCCCACCAGTTTCTTGGGGGTTATATGAAAAAGGCAGAGGTACAAAATTGTATCACCTCCAATGCATCAAATCTTGCCATCCTATACGTGTGCCATTGTGAGATGTGGAGCAGCCTGTAGCTTCCTGGCCTCTGCGTGTGTCTCACACCTCTGTAGAGGCTTATCAGCCCTCTCCAGAGGAAGTGTAACCAGGGCGCATCGGGTCACCCTATCCCTCTGCCCTCCCCGTGACACCTGAGGGACTGAGTGGATAATACCCTCAATGTAAACACATGCATATTTCATTACAAAAAAGCAGTGCCGTCTTTTTTTCAGAATTCTGCAGACTGTCGGAGAAGAGTTTGATAATAGTCATTCTCTTTCATGCACAAGTGGCCAGTCTGCTTATTAAATTATGTGCTTGCATGCAAATCAGTCTGGGTCCTTGTCCAGAAACCTATCTGTATGCAGATTTAGGCACAGTGGTGGAAAAGCCTTTTCTATTCACCTGTGTTTAAATATATCCTTGTACTCTCTTGCTGTTAAAATACACTTCTACTAAATACGATGACAAAGCTTTGATTCTCCTTTGTACTGACCAATTGGTTTTGATCATTCCTTTACAATTTAGAATGAACAATTGTCAGGTCTGTTAGTTTTTTTTTTTATTTTGTATGCAAGCTTCATTATCACAGTGTCCCCTTGTCATGCAAATAAACTATTTGGATATTTGCTCTATTAAATTTCTTTGTTCTGACTAGTCAACCGTGGTACCTATGCCCTAGGTGGCTTTCTCATATATTGGTGAATTCTCCCTCATGCTTCCGTTACTGTGGTTACAGTCATGCCTCTGTGACGAAAAAGCCTAAGTACACAACAGCAGGCTGTGCTGCTTTGCATAGATGCTCAAAAGGAAGTAGAAGATGTATTGAATTGAATATGCCTTTATTATGACAGACACATTGGACTGGTGGTGGTGGGCAGACAAGGGGCAGAAGGAAAACAATATGCACGCAAGAGCTACAAAGTCTCCACAAAACTCTCTTCTCTGTATCATCTATTTCAAACAAGTAGAAAAAAGTGCTAAATTATTGAGCAGCACAAACAGGGGGATTACATAGAATGAATATTCTCCCCAGCACTGCTCATATTGGTGTATTGATTTCATTATGAATAGATGGAGACCAAAATAACTAAGTCCAGGATCACTTGGGCTGTGTTGCCAGGCT
The DNA here is from genome assembly GCA_029814585.1 of Gymnapogon annona. Taxonomy (NCBI): domain Eukaryota; kingdom Metazoa; phylum Chordata; class Actinopteri; order Kurtiformes; family Apogonidae; genus Gymnapogon; species Gymnapogon annona. Next base: position 5,155,781 of record JAPTHA010000027.1, read on the forward strand.
TGGGGTAATAAATATTTTGGCAAATCAGGTATCAATCAAAATGGCTTTATCAACTGGCTTTTGCTATCTGCATCTTCTCCTCAGCTCCCTGCAGCTGTTATTATTGGGGGAGGGATGTCTGTGAAGCCACTTACAACCCTGTAACACACTACTGCTGTCACTCAAATAGGCAGCCCCGTGGGAGGAGGAGCTAAGAGACGACTGACAAATCCTTCCACCAGCTGTCTCCATGTAGTCTGGAACAGAACATCCATATGCAAGGCAAAAAACCCCAAAAAACTGCTGTGACAAAATGCACAGCAGTTTAACAAAACCAAATGCATTATTGCCACGCAGCATTTAAGAATAACCATCACCTGCCTGCGCCGATGCCAAACAGTGCGACAGCTGTTCATTATTAACCAACCAAACATTTCTGACTGACAGTTTGAGTTTCATTCGTTCAAGGCATTATACTTTCCTCATCCTTCAGTCCTGTCAGTGACTAATCTCATCTAATGCCTTGTTTCCTGTGGCTAGGGTGAGAAATCTATAATTATTAACAGGCCGGCAGCCTTTAACCCTTGTGGTGTCTATATTATACAATGAAGGCTATGGTTTAATACATTGGCCAGCTCTTTCAGCTGCTCCTCAGTCGACGGCGGTTAGAAAGGTGACTATAAAAATTAATGGGGCAGTGTAGGTTATTCAACACTGCGACACTAGAGCTCACTTAACAAGGAACTGTTAATGACCACTACAGTGAGCCGGCCATCACCGTTTCCCCTCTCCAACGCTTTGACAGAAGGCATTAAATATTAAAGAGATACGTTTCCCTTTGACCATGATCCATCTGCACGGAAATAGGACCACTTCACAGAGTCTGTACCCCACGGACCACTGGACAGCCAGGGTTCTTGTGCATCACGGTGATGATCTGGGCAGAAATCTCCGACCACAGGCCTGTAACTGCTGGGAGTCAAATGGCAGAAAGACAGAACTCACCTTCTTTAGCCGTCCACTCTTGGTCCCCACAAAGGCTACACAGTAGCCATTGTAGACATAGGAGGTAACAGAGGTCATGCGGTCCCTGGTCTCGGTGTACAGTGTGTGTCCGGTCACTAACTGAGATCCACCAAGAGGCTGATTAATGTCCAAACCGCAGAAAGAGTCGTCAATGGGCACCGGCTAGAGAAAAGGGAGAAAAGAACAACAACTATGGTTTGAAAAGGGAGAAAAACAGAGAAAAGACAGTTACAATAGACAGAAAAGAAGACCTATTTAAAATATGATATACGACCAATGTGTCACATTAAACATTAGGAACCGCTGACATGAAATGTAGGGGGAGGTGATAAAAATATCCTGCAGAGACAGACTTAGAAAATAAGAGATTAGAAAGTGAACGGAGGGCGAAAAATATAGAGATGTGGAGCTATAAATAGAAGTCGGCTCAGGAAGTAGGAAAGATGAAGGTGAGAGTGAGACAGACGGAGAGAGCAGTGGTCAAAGTTGTGGAAATATAGTCGGTGTCAGGGGGTGTCTGAGACAAAAATGAAGGGGTGAGAGAGGTGAGGCTGACAGAGAGTGGGGTCAGGGAGTGGTGGAGGCGCGTGAGCCAGTCTCCCGGCCAGACAAACGTTTGCCTTTCTGTTTCACTTGGCAGACATGTTTCAGCTTCGCCTCACTGAGCCCCACCTTGCTCTCACTGTGGCTCATTACCCTGGCCTATCATCACACCTCTGCAAGACAACACATACTGCATAATAACTATATGCACTGGCAAACGCGCCATGTGATAACCGCAAACCCTCAAATAAGCAATCAAGAAGTCTGCAATAAACCGTATTTACACATTTATTAGAAAGCAATCACTTCCATAAAGCCTAGTCTAGCTTGACTTGAGCTCTTCTGTTTACAAGACGGAGGAGGAGGAGGAGGAAGTGAATGAGAGGAAAAACAAAGGTCACACTTGTGTTGAATCAGGTCAGCTGACAGAGCTGGAGAGACAGTGGCCTCAAAATGCCATAAGGAGTGAAATGAGATGTCCAGGCAAACTCAGGCCCAGCCCATCTATATCTACTGTATATATTTTTTATCCTACTGTATCTTCTTAACCTATTCTACCCTTTTCTCCTTCAAAATGCATATCGCCCACTCTAAACGGTATCTCATTACTTCTCCTTGTGTCATTATATTGCTATATGCCTCTGTCTCTGTCAGAACAGTGTAACCTGAGTTTTTTTGATTGACATCTCCCAGTCTGGAGGCAACTAAGCCTCACACTGTGGTTGTAAAACCTTTCAGTGCTACGCAGATTTTCATGAGCGGAGCAAAAGCAATAATGCTGACAGGGAATAATCGCCTCTGCTTTTATAGTCACACCCCCACTTTATGGTACTCCCTTTTATTTCCAACACCCAAAATAGCACAGAGTGCACAGGGTTAGTTCACTGCAGTATTGAACAAATGCCTACATCAGAGTTGTGTATCATGCCACATACTTATAAAATGCCTAAGCCATTGGCAAAAAAATGACATATTATTAGTTATATTATTATTACAGCTCCTATAGATAATGTTAGAGTTGACGAGTTACATATTAATGTGCCCAAGACTGTGGAAAGCGAAAATGATTCTGCAACATCTCTCAGCACATTTGCCAGAGGAGCATACATAACACAGGGAGTACTTCAGATAGTGTTTTCGCAAAAATGTGAGTTGGAGAAGAGGTAATGAACAGGGTTGTAGCAAGGCCAAAATTTTTAGAAAGGTTTCGAGGTGGAGATATGGCAAGTTTATTTTCAAGATATATATACACAGGATTTTTTTTTTTTTTTTTTTTTTACTTTTCCCATCAGACATATTGGCTTTTATGACAAAAGAGTTGTTAATATTCCGGGAAAAACTTTATAGTACAGGATAGTTTATAGGTCAGTCAAATAAAATACATTAAAACATGCTGTGACTGCCTACAGTTTCCCTCGGGATCATTATCGTAGTAATACTTTTGGCACACACACTGTTGGCTATATTATACACCAAAACTTTAAAACCAGGACTTTTGCTGAACTCTGGTCGTCAATGTCCTGAAGTAACAGTGTTCTGTATGTAAAATTGTTTATTTTAAACATATGCCGAGGCATGGACATGGAATGGATCAGATGGGAAAACTAACAGCTATCTTGAGAAGCAGCCGAAAGTAGCAGACTTTGGCTTATCAAAAGCTGCTCCCTAAAATGCATGCAGCTATTCCACATATGGTCTGTTGAGCTCCAGACCATTTGGTTCTGATTATATCTAGATTGTTTAGATGATGTTCTAGCAGACTTGGCAGCCAAGCAAAATCCCCCTGGAGTCCATGTGGTTGTGTTATTTTTTTCTTTCTTTTTTTTTTTTTTTTTGGAACGTGTGTGTGTGTGTGAGTCTGCACCTATTTTGCAGATTTCTTTTCTTCGCTCATTTTTGTTTTCCCCCCCGTCTTATCACAAATCTCTGAAGAAGTGGGGAAATGCAGATTTCCGTGTCTCGGTCTTCTCCATGTGATACAAATAACATTATCTGTGGCAAAGCTAAAAATAGGTTATAGTAATTTGTGATAAAGTCTTATCAAATAACGCACAAAACAGTAGAGTATTAAATCTACGCTGATAAATAGATTCTACTGTGATCAGGACATTATATAGTCTTGTTACACAGGACCAAACAAAATGGTTAATTGGAATGAAACATGAATTAGATGTGACAGGTTATCTGCCCTTAAAAGTTTGCCTCCTAGGGTGTATCGCTGTTATCAATACTATCCCCCCTTTGCACTCGCGAGCGGTTAATTAGTTAGTAGGTCATGAGGATGATAGTATTAGTCACAGACATACACACATCCAGTCTGATACTGAAAGAATCCCATCATCGCTCTCCTCCTTGGGAGTGACTACAAAGATGGTGTGAATCTCCAGATGGCAGAAGGCTGGACGGCTGGGTGATAAATCTTTGATTGGCTGCTGTATCTGAATCCCCTGGCTCAGCCTCAGTTCCATTCCCAGCCTCAGCCTCGGCCTGCGTGTAGCTATACACACAGTAAAATGCCTGCAATACGGGAATGAGAGCTGGAGGTATAATTAAGTTTCCTTCTTTGAGCTTACTGGCTACCTGCTGTTAACAGCCGACCAGAGTTAAGGCCCTGGGACTGCAATTTACTAACCAGGCAAAATACAGTTAAACAGTTAAAAAAAAAAACAACATTATCTCGGGCTGGTCACAGCTTAATTCACCTCCTGTTTGGGTGCAATTCAGACATGGGTGCTCTAAAAATAACCCAACAGATTCAGCACATTTTTCTTTCACGGAAGACAAGATGTGAAACATGTGCTAACAGTGCGGTCATACTGCTTGAGTTAAGGATTTAACAGCATGCAGACAGCGTTAACGTGTCTGACATATCCGGTTGTTAAATGTAATTTGTATAGGCTTTAAGAGTCTCTCAGCCATTGACATCTATCTGCATAATCCATATTATACTATGGAATTATTGACTGTTCGTTGAGCACCAGGACATGGTCTTAAGGACTCTATTTTACATCTTCTTATCTCCCCGGCTACACACACAAAGCTGGAGTATTCGTGCTGTGTATTATGACATGAGAGCGGAGCATTGGTAATGGTACTGCCTGCCTAGAGAGCAGGAGCTTCAGCATTTCGGCGGATGTCTGGCACTCTGAATACACCTATACACAGAAAGCACACTGAGATGATTGGGGATTTTTCTGGGAAAGTAAAGAGAGATCTAATTTGAGCTTCCGCAGTTAGAAAGCCTCCAGTATTCAGCATTGTCATCGCTACATGCTCTTATTTCTCATTTTTACGCCTACTCTTCTATTTTTTAACATTCGTCTCTTCGCCTTCTCGGTGTAGCTAATGAAAGCCAACAGTGCCAATTCAAGATAATATCTGCCTCCTCCTGACAATCACCTTTGACATCGTGTTAATGGAGAATTTACAGATTTCAATAAAAGTGGTCAACTGAGTGCCCTGGAGGGATTAACAACAAAGGGAACTGATCAGTGGCTCTCATGTAGGTATATCATTAAAGTCGAAAAATACATTAAGACCTACACTCCAGCTCAACACACATACACACACATTCACATTTTAAGGAACATGAAGCATATACACACACACAGCGTAAGGAGCAGTACGAGGAGTCATTAATTCTTAATATTCTTAAATTCCTATTAGCAATTACAGACTAAAAAGCACAGAGGACTATAGCCCCCTTGGGAATGAGAGAAAATCAAGACACTTAATTCTGCTTGACAACACGTAACAGAAAAAATAGCCTTTTATTATAAGATAATTGGCGATTTCAGAAGGAAAAGACGTGTGTGATCTACGCCAACATCACAAGCAACGCCCCCCACTACTTCTTTCACTCTAGAGGGAGAGATTGTGTTTATTTGTATTGTGCTCAAGGAAAATGTTGTCACTTTGATGGTTGCCAAGAAAAATAAAGCCTGTAATTTCTAAGTACATCTCACTAAAATGTACTTGGAAGTGGATGGTCCTTGATATTAGAACTTCAAAACAAAATTACATGATGTTTGAGAATTATGTGATCACTGCACAAAGCAGTGACGAGATAATGAGTGCTGTGTTTATTTTCGTTACAGCAAATGCCTTATAACTGTGGTTTTTAGGCTCGTTGAAACTCAATGGTCATTTAGTGAGTGTTTAAAATCATGTCTGAGGAAAGGAAATACGAAGTACGTATGATTGAATAATCGGGGGGGATCACCCTATTAACACACTACAATAGATTCATTCTTTTATCAGTTGAGTAAGAGCTCAATGTGAATTGAAAACCTATAGTGTTTACTGACAAGATCCACCTGGGGATAACAATAATAATGACAATTTCATTTATCATGTGAATGGCTTTGACTGAAAATGTCTATCTAGAGACTTTTCTGTGATTTTAATCAGTGTCTCTCACTACGACTCACCGCTTTAGTGCACTGCACATCCTTCCCAAGCAGCCAGTTGAGCTCCAGGTTTCCTTCACCCTGATAGCAGGACTGCAGGCGTTCCTTAATTCTTGCATTGATGTCTCGAATGGTGAAGATGCAGAGTGCTGAGTCATCTGGTGGGCGGTGGAACTGCTTCTGGCCTTTTGCAAAGACGGTGAAGAGCACGTCATCTTGGGCACTGATGTTCAGTGAAGCGGCAAGAACGCGGCCCGGTTTGCCGAGGTAGGCGGCCTGCAGAAGGCGGTACTCGACACCATTCTTCACACAGCCAATTGGGAGGGAGACATACGAGTGGAACTTGCGGTCATCTTTGCACAGGCGGACGATGCGAGACGTGTAGAAGAGGTCACTGGTGGATCCACTGGATGACATGCTGTTTTCTGGCGTCTCGGGCTGGACTGTCAGGAAGTAAACAAAGCTGCCACTCGCAAAGCCGTAGACATAATAGATGTCAAAGTGGGAAACCAGTGCCAGGGTATCTGATGGGATCTTGATCAGAGAGGACACAAAGTCAGTGTGCAATTCATAGTCGAGCATCGCGGACGATTCTGGGTCACGAGGCAGCTTTCGACTGGAGATGGTAGGAAAGTAGTCCTGTTTCCCATCAACGGCTGTGCCTATAAATAGGGTGCCATCCTGGCCCTGCGAGGGAACGATGACCCCATACATTGTCCCAGTCTGGTTGACGCTGGAGAGGTAGTGCTCTTTTTTATGGGAGGGCTCTACTAAGATAAAGAGGTCATCCAGTCGGAGGAGCTTGCACACGCCCTGGTAGAGGCTGCCACAAGCAAGCAGCCGATTTTGGGAATAATCGATGAGAAGGAGCTTGTTGACGTTGTTGGTGGCGACGAGGGGCTCGGAGCAGGGTTGGACGATCAGAGGTGGGTAGCAGGCTTTGTTGTCATCTTCTGGCCCCGTATCATGGGAAACAAGAAGGGTCAGGTTGCCTGACAGCTTGTACACACGGTTGACTGCTCCAATATACAATGCCCCTGTGGTTTGGTGAACTGTCAGGTGGTTGAAGACCCAGTCTCGACGCTCTGGGTGGAAACTAGTAAATGTCTGTCCACTGCACAAGGCCGGACTCACTAAGAGCCAGAAGCCTAGTAGAGTAGCCATAGCCCCCATTTCCGGCTTTCGTGATGAAGTCCTGTTTGTAGCCCACCAGCCCTCCATATTTACTGGGCCTACCACGAAACTGCAGAGGAAGCAGGAATAGAACGGATGAGGGGAAGAAGGGAGGAGGCCTTCGCCCGTTTGTTGTTGGAAGGCTAACTTGCAGGTCGAGGCTTCACACAGGTCTTCACATGTTTCTGGAAAAGACAGAGAGATAAAGGGTATGAGTCACAAACCCTGCGCAGGAAGCACATACAACTAAATGGAAAAAGTTTTTTCATTAAAGGAGACTCGGCTTGAAAAGGTCAAAGTTCATCCTGCGTAAGTGTGCTGTGTAGAATTGCACAGACGCGGACAATGACCGGAAATCATTATGGTGCACATTCCAAAAGAGCTGCTTGATGGGGCTGGACAATGCAGGAAAGAAAGGCAGGTTACAGGAACGGAAATGAGCCTGACCTGACTCACACTCCCGCTGCTGCCATCACCTACTGAACAAGTGGTTTCTAAGAACAGAACCACCATTCGCATTCCTTAGACAGTGACATATGCGAAGTCACTCGGAGGTGACTTATCAAATTTAACAAGCACTTAAAAAAAAAAAATACTCAAAGTTATTCAAGCACAGATCTGACAACTCATCTCTTCACTCAGCTGTTTGTATTCTGATACAAAAACGCTCGAGGAAAAAAAGCAACAACAATGACCCTCTGACAAGACATCTATTATTTCTTTTTAGTGCTGATTTTTTTTATTTGAGGACATCAGACCTTCTATTCTAAACCCCCCACGCCCCATCTTACATTTTAGAGTCTGACTGGAACCCAGCCCCCTATCATTTGTCCCCTTTCCATATCTACATATCCCTGAAAACATACAGTAGATCAAGCAAAGTCGGCAATTTATGCAACCATGCTCTGCCTGGGCTGCAGAGATCTATCTCCATGTGCCATAAACTAAGAGACGGAGCTCTGTGCAGTCTGTCCCCGGGAGTTAATTATCTCGTCCAGTGGAAAGGAAGGCCTGGATCTTATTACTGGAACAAAGTGAGAACAAATTGGGAGCCACTTGCTCACACCCCTCCCCTCCGTTCTCGTTCTTTAAAGAGCTTGTTTTACAGAATCTGAATCTATTAATTATTCTTTTCCAAACACTGCTCCCTGTATATATTTTGAAATCTTTTTTCATTCTATTTATCTGCTGACATGATCAGATCAAAGAGGGATTAATCAGTGGCAGCACAACAATCATCCTTAAATCAATCAGTTACCGTATTAGATCTGTACAAAGCTAGCTCATAACGAAAACCGACCATGGAATATGCAATATGTGTTTGTGTGTGTGTGCCTCCTTCCCAGAGTATTATCAGTGTACTCTATCAGAACCAAGCAGTGCAAGGGGCTAACAACTG
>JAPTHA010000027.1:5193550-5205070 GCA_029814585.1 Gymnapogon annona
CACACACACACACACACAGACACACACACACACACACACACACACACACACACACACACACACACACACACACACAGGCTCAGACACGAACACAATGAGCATTGGATGGCGCCTGAAAAAGAGAATGGGAGGAAGAAAAATTAGCAAAATTCCTTTTACAATGCAAAACATTTTCATTAGATAGTGGGGCTGCTTTAATAAGATGCTTATCAGAATATGAATCTCAGGAAATTGCTGGCTATTTATTTTACTGGGGCTGCTCACTTGCCTCAGCCCTTGATAAAGCATTTTGTTTTAATTAGACACATTTCCACACTCCACCAGGGCTGACCTCTTATTATGGTGAAGTGGGTCTCCTCGGCAGAGCAGGCAGTCAGAAATAGGCTCTTCTGTGCATCTCAATCATTCCTCGTCCGTGCTCATCTCAGGGGCCCGGGACCAAATCAAAGGAGTCACATATTAAGCAGAACCAAATTGTTTAATGCAGTAATCTCCGGCATATTTTTCATTCCTTCCACATTCTCAATTGGAAATTAGAAATGGTGAAAATATGATGCATTGTTTTGCATGCTAACAAGGGGCCCTCAAATGTCTTTATCCTTCATGGTTATAGAGGATGGGAAAAAATAATTCACAACAATGAGACGCATTCCATGGCCCATGGGTGTCGCGGAGAAAATACGCACAGCGCTCATTTTATCCATATTAAGGTAAAGGCAAATCCTAACACCTGGCAGAGTCGGGTTGGTATTTCTTTTCCTCCCAACCCACTGTTTGATATTGGATTGAGTACTGGCAAGGATGCTCGTAGAACTAAAAACATGATTTTAAGGCTTATGAGGATGTTTAACAGAGAAAGAAAAACATATTTAGTGGGAATGCAGCATGTGTTTCTTCTTCTCCTTGCATTGAATCGGTATTAAAAAAAAAAAAAAAAAAAAACGATCGACTTGCGCTGAACTACCAGATGCATGTGGGTGTGCGGGAAACACTGCCAGAGATATCAACAAAATATTGTCAGTTTGCAGCCAATCTGACATTTGCTGCTGGATGGGAGACAGAATTCATCGAGCTCTTTAACAGGAAAGGCTCATGTTCTCCTGGTGTGTGTCACCTCATTTCATTTGGTTACTTCTGACTCGGAGAAGAGAACAGGAAAAAGATAGATAGAGGACAAAGCAATTATATCCACCATTACATGCCATCACGCCTGATCTCCTAGGTATGGGGGGGTTGGGGTGAGCCGTGAGGCAGAGGGTGTGACTGATGAGAGCTTACCAGCAGCTTGAGACCTGCTCTGCTCCAGACAGGGATTTAGGTCTCCTGCGTGCCCGCCTGCCCGTCCATAAGGTAGCATACAATCACAGTGATACCTTAATCCAGCCTGGCCTTTCACATGGGGCCCCAGCCACAGCCTCATCCAGATATCAAATGTAAATGGAGGATTGAAGATGTCAACGGGGAAATGCCAGAATCACAGTCAGACATAGTCATTAACTTGTTCCTCTTTTCTTCAAAAGCGCCACTGGCACAAAAAAAAAAAAAAGAATCCAAGACGACCGCGTTAAGGTATAGGTGACAGAAACAAAGTCAGGAGCTGAGCCATTGCACCTGTGGACTGTGCTGCTCTGCGGTGAGAATGTGAAAAATTAATTTGGGACTTTTACATAATAAAGCGAGCAATTAAATGTGCATTAATCACCTCGGAAAATGGCCATATTTCTTCAGCCAAAAGAAGAGTTTGTGAACCTGTTTCATTCCTGCCCACGTGCCCACAAGTGTTTATATAAGGCACATACAGTGTTGTATTATGCTCATCATTTTTGGCATGCGGTCCATGCATGAGGACATTTGCATAAACAATGCTTCTTTTTTGCTGGACTCCTTCAGATTTTGCACAGTAATGGAGGGGACCTAAATGGACTGCTTTGAGCTCCTCATCTCCGCAGGCAGTGTGGGAAGAAGCCATACAGCAGCATTCTTTGCTTTTCCAAAGATTAAAATTCAAATTAGATTAATTCAAAGTTTCATTTTTTAACCATGAATTATTCACAAACGAAATAGCTGTGAAGCACCACCAAATGTATCCTGTAGGAGTTCTTGGCTATCATTATCTATGAAAACGATATTAAAAATGTACACCTAGCCCGAGGACTACCTTTATAATTCCTCATATTCCTCCTAAAGACGTTCCTGAGACACACTGCGCTTACAGCTTTCGCCCATTGTATGCAAAAGCAGGTGTGAGCGTAACCTTAAACGTAATGAAACGTGCATCAGTTTACCACATCCAGTATAGTGTCTAAACACACTGTGAATTTTGTACAAAAAAAAGGGAATCATCACTTACTTTTTGAAATGAAGGTTGGACCAGTCCTGTATGAAAACTAAAATCTGCGTATTTATTTTGGATTTAAGAGTTTTGTCACAAAAAAACCCACCAATTCAAAATGAATCGTTACTGAAAACCTCCTACCTTAATTATTACTGTTCCATATATTGTACACGTTCAGTTACAACACCAAGTATAGAAAAGTATTAACATGTACTTATACTCCATTGAAAGCAATAAAAGCACAGTATATCCTACGTTTTGTGGTTTCATGTGTAAAAAATACATCAGTTCCTTACAAGGATGGTGTTAGGGTCACTGAAATAATTAAATAATAAAATATATAAATGGGACAACTCTAAACAGAAAACTATTCCAGTCCTTTAGGAGCAGAGATCTTCTGAGGATTACCTGTATTCCACTAAAGCGATACAGTAGGAAGGGATTTGGATATTTCATGGTCTGCAGTCCGTAAAAGAATTAAAAGATAGTAGAAGCAGGGGTGTACGAGCCTAAGCTGAACAGTGTGATCTCTGATTCTTCAGACGCATCAAGGACCGTTATCCATCTGTAAATGAAAGCATGTTACTGTGGAAACCGCTGTCAAATAACAACTGATGCTACCCTGCATCGGTTGGTACCTTTCCGCTCTATATTTTCATGTATTCAAATTTTTTTTTTTCTGCAATCACTTATTGTTCCACTCTATTACATTTGAGCAATTTATATATACTTTTCACTACATCAATTTAGTACTGATGTGTGCATGGAGCAAAACAGTAAAGATTCATTATGCGTACAAAGAGTATACAATGTGTTTAGAATGACTGTTTTTGAGCTATAATAGGGCATGTAATATGTTGGCTTACCCTGCACATGTTATCTCAGTGGTCCACACTGGTTACCTCACGCTCAGCTATTGGCGTTTCGAGGCAACAGGGCAAAGAAACTGATATCCTTCCTTGAACTGTACCCATCACCTCTGTGGCCTGGCCTTTGGTTTTCTTCTGGGTTTTTTTCCCCTTTTCTGTGTGATTATGCACGTGTGTGTACTGTAAGTGTGTGAGAGTGTACACCAGGACTTCCTCCCCAGGGAGCCGTGACCAACAGAAGCCCCTTTACGATCCTTAGTAACGCTACTATTTTGGTACTGCCTGGCCTGTCCTGTGGCCTGTGGCATACACCAAGCATCACTGATGGTAGGGAGTCTTCCCAAAGACTACCCCTAGAGCGGAGATCTTTTCTTTCTTTTCAGGCTTTTTCAGTATTATTTTTTTCAGTGAGGCAAACATGTTGCCGTTGGATGTTTTGGTCACAGGAAATGTCAGATGGAAAAAAAAAAAAACCCTGAAAGATTTAGCTGTGGCCGTTACTTTCAGGGATGATACAGCAGGTTTATAGACTAACACTTGTTATTGTAATGAGGACCGGTAGAGCTAATTAGAGAATATTCACATTTACGATTCTATGTACAGCACTTTGGAAAGGTCCGAGTTGTTTAAATGTGCCATATAAATAAAGTGGATTGATTGGTTTAACACTTGCAACTGTTGCTAAATAAGACATCATTTTACTCTTAGCTGTGCTGCGTATCTGAAATGTTCTACGATTGCGGATTAATAATTCACCATAGCTCTATATAGGCTTGTAGCGAATCCCACACATTTAGGGTCCGTGATAACTAGTGCACAATCGCTCATCAAACACCCATCCCCAGACATGTGCTTACATGACTGATGAGTAAAGCCAGCTATGCTGAATCACAACCGTGATCATATTTCTTGGTGCCCAGAAGGCTAATGATGTTTGCCTGACTTCCACTAGCAAAAAAAATGTACTGTAATTTATACATCTTAAAACATCTTGTATAAAAAAGTATCTCTCCAGTGCTTCGATATGTAGTATTAACTCTCCCAATCATGAGCTCTGATGGGAGATTAATGACATAACACTGGACCTCGTTTGCTTTCTTTTTTTTCTGTTCATGTCTGCGTTTAATGAATGAATTAATTTATTTATTCATTCATCTTCTGAACCCGCTTTATCCTTTGCAGGGTTGTGGGGGTCACTGGAGACTACCCCAGATACTCAAGGGCGAAGGCGGGGGGGGGGACCCTGGACAAGCGGCCAGTTCAATTAATTATCAGCTAAATTACAAAATTGGTCTTTTTTTTTTTAAAGGGGTTATTACGCATATCTGTGTGACTTGTTTCAGGACTTTAAAATGGCAGCTAAATGTGTCCGCCACATCAACACGAGGTTTGGATCGAAAGTAGCCATACGAGACGGTGGCCAAGTGCAACCGGATGGCAGCGCAGGCGTACACGTTCCCCACAGCGACAGAGCTCTTATTATTTGAGCCATTACCAGGAAACAGTGAGAATGGGAATTTAATTGGCCTTTTAATTGGAGTGTAAATCCAAGTGGAGAATTGGACAATCAAAGCGTAATTTTCTCCAGATCCACGGTCCATCCGCGGCACTGGGTACCATCAAGGACTTCTTTGTATGGACAGGATGGAGATGCAGGCAGCAGAGAATTCTGCACTTAAGTATTCTTCTCACCAAAAAGTAAAGTGCAAGCCCACTCCAAATCATCATCTTGTGTCCACCAGGGCTGAACTTAATCCCACCTCATTTCCTTCCACACCAGCCATAGGTGGTAATTTCCTCTGTTTTGATCCATTGTAACAGCCCATAAAGTCTCCTACCAGCACACTCAAATTGAGAAACAAAATCAAATCATGCACACTCTGCATGGAAAATTGGGGGTTTGCGTGTGTTTTTGGTGAAGTCTGTCTTGGAAAAAAAAAAAAAAAAAGTCCTAGAATCTCTTATGTTGCATTTGCAAGACGGTGTTCGATTTCTCCCTAATTCTCCACTGACAGACAGAATAAGCTGCCAGTCAGCCGGTCCATCCTGTCCACCTGCAAAAGTGTTGATTTGCCTGTAAGCCGCCCAAGGCTGATTGATTCCTGAGTGAAAGCTTCAGGCACATGATTGACATCACATGATTACTGTTCACACATGACTGCTGTTGCCAGAGTGCAGGCCTCATCACGTTATGACCGCAGATAGGAAAGCAGCAAACATTAAGATACAGTGCACACCTTCTGAGTGTGACATAGTTACATTTTCCTCTTTTTTTGCAGTTTGGGGGCTTTTTTTTTCCGTGTGTCTGTGTGTGCGTGTGTTTGTCAAGCTTCAATATAAAAGATATAAAAAGTCACTTAATGGGAAATCCATAAGGCCATATTCCTAATGTAGCATGAAGCGAGATTCCCTCTGAGAGTTATAGAGTTAATGGTGCCACGACCCAATGAAACATCACGGAGGAATAAAGAGCGGAAATGCACATTTGCTCGTGTTTGACAAAAACTGTGGGTTGAGATTCGGAGCAACAAATATTTGCTTGCGATTCTTGCGGCGTGGTAACTAGTGCGTAACATCACGCGAGTTTAGTGATGGATAAAAGAAAGAGTGGTGTATATCTCTTGACAGTGAAGTAAATTATCCATTTCTAATGTCCCATTGCACATCCTGCCCCCTGTGGAGTAGATAGAATTGGATCATAATTGAATCACTCGCAGCAATTATGATGGCCTGCCCTTGGCTATACGCTAGGAATGTGTCACGAGGGCACAGTGTATCACGCACTATCATAAACACTCAACAATCTACACACATGCACATGAAAGCGATATGTCGCATGACGCTAACACACAAGGACACGCCGGGTTGAGGTTTAACCTTTGAATCATCTTCAGTATGATTTAAACATCTTACCGCGACACCATTTGCCTCTGCACGGTCATGGGAGGGATGGATGATGCTCGAGTGTTGATGTTAAAACTACGTCTATAAGGGGGTAATTGCCTAAAAGAGCCAAGAGTCGAAAATGCTGCACTTCCTCAATCACTACTCGATGGCACATATGATATTGAGTGAGTTGCATGTAACAGATGGCTGGTCAGTCTCAGATGAATGCAGCCCTTTCACCACCTCTTTGTTTAACCCTACCCATCCGCCACGGAGCTAGACATTCCCAATCACCAAGAATTTTAAGGTTGCCAAGCAACAACTGATGGCGAGTGTTATACATAGGCTGCATTGCCTGTATGCTTGTTCACACAGATGTGACCAGCTGGGAAGAGCAGAGGCCAGAGGCAAATGCATTTTAAAGAAGGGAAACACAGAGTCTTACAAGTTAGAACACTCCATATTGGTCCATAATATAAAATATACAATAACAAGTGCATATTTAGAGGATTATTGGGTTTGGTTGATAGGCTATAAGTGTTTTGGCGTGGAAGTGTTTTTATTTTAAATCGGACATCGACTGGAATGACAAATATTTAGTGGAGAGACATTTACCCATGGATTTGATCTGGAAATTGGAAGAACAGACATTGAATTAAGTACAGACCGTCTAAATTATCACAATTGTTTTGGCAATTGCACTGAAAGTGTGCCATCAGTGTCTGCAGGAGTAAATATGATCTTGTTTTGGGAGATCGACTTTACTAATTCAGTTATAACCCACTATCTTCAGCCATGGCACTGACCCTGAGTTATGCCAAGCCACTCAGCGGAAAAATAATAGGTAGGAGGGAGTGTCATGAAATTTACACTGAAGGGTAAACGCTCATCCATTATAAACTGCAATTCCTGACATTTAGGGACCTTAGAGACTTTAGAAATTACGGCTGAAAGGTCAGGCAGTGTTATTTGAATATACTTCTTTTTGCTTTTTCTTTTTTTTTTTTTTAAGTATCTCTGAGTGATCACCCACAGAATATGTTATTAAAGCCCACGCATAATGCAATATTTAATCCGATCATTAATAGATAATAAATTCATGAAAAATCCTAATGTGCTGTCGCTTACATGCCTGGCAAAAAAAAAAAAAATGTCAATGACAAAAAAACAATCAGTGGAGGGGTGTTTGAGGTGTGTTTTTGTACGTGGGTGTAAATGTGCACGGGAGCGTGGGCTGACAGGTATATTTGTTTGCCTTGGCCCCTGGCTCTGACCTTGGCTCCCTCTTTGGTTTGTTCAGTGTGAAACCAAATCCCTTAATCAATCCGTTAAATTGCCTTCACCTTTTCCCCCATTTAGGCAATTACACTTTAGTGGCCATCAGGTTTTTAAGCCAGATAATAACAGAGGGTATATACTACACCTCTCTGTTGTTTCAAGGCCTGTGCAGCCAACAGACAGTTCAGTCAATGAAAGAAAAAGCTGAAGCGGCGTTCAGATCGTCACACTCGCCATTTCACTAATTTACGTGACGCTGAACAGGAGCAGAATCGACACTTTTTGCGATACGTAACCTGTATTCACGATGTACATAAATGGAATATGTTTGATTTAATTCTTTTGTGCGATACACTTAGACTGTCTTCCTGCGTTTGACGACCTTGTCTTTCTCGCCTCCATTTTTACACACAAGAGGAGCTACTATTAGTCGCAAGACTTCTGTTAATAGGATAGAGCTGTTTGTAGTGGAAACACAATAAGTGGGCTGCGAAGCACACGTGAGGGACGACGGCAGAATTCCTCCATGAATGAAGCTATGGGAAGCAGATGTCTTCTGAAATATGCATTATAAGGATGCTTACATGTGAAATGAAATGACCAAAAAGTCCCCTGAAGATTAGAATCTATAAATGAAAGCACCAAATAAATATGGGATTGTTTTGTAGCCTTAACACACAGTGCCATCTGACTTGACTGGTATCTCTCGCTATGATCGTATATGAAGCGTCACACACTATCGCCTAGAATAAAATGACTCCGTTGCCCAAGCAGATGTGACTTCTCTGCTCTTCTTACGTTCATTTAATGTGTTTTCAGATACTGTTCTAGAGTTAGCGTTTTGCAATTTTGTTTCAGTGACGCCTATCTGATGCACGGGTGAGCTCCTGACCTCTGCTGACCTCTGCCCTTCACGGTTCACGGGGCTTTTATCGACACCGAGGATGACTGCCCCTGCTAACTGCGCATCAGTGTGTCCGCTCACACAAAGGCCGTCTTGCCTGTTATCAAAAGTCAGATCTGGCTCCCACTACAATCCATTTCCCCCCTTGCTCTGAGTCTCCTTTGCCACCTCATGACAGCAGCTTTTCCACCTCATTTCACACCAGATAGCCACGTCACACACAAGACAGGCACGTCTCGGCGCTGACCCCACCTCAATCAGCTGCACTTTATTTGATTGAGCACTGTAGCTCCGCAAATAGGGACGAGCGGATGACATTGTATCCTTGTAAACACAAAACTGAGGAGACGCTACTCTAAGGCGCCGAGGTCTAAAGGGCATGCCAAGGGTAAGTGTTTTGCTTGATGAGCTTTTAAAAGTCGGTCAGGGTCCAAATCTCTTGAAAGGCTCATTTAACTCTGATCCTCCTCCTGAAATGGCAATTTGATTTGTCCAGTGGTTAATGTACTAGAGGAGCCTTAATGTAATTTGAAGGCAGACGGAGGTTTAGTGGAGAGACAAAGGGAAAAACTATTTTAAGTCAAAGTCTGCAAGAACAATGGCTGTTTTACAGTTCGGCCTG
Organism: Gymnapogon annona; assembly: GCA_029814585.1. NCBI lineage: Eukaryota > Metazoa > Chordata > Actinopteri > Kurtiformes > Apogonidae > Gymnapogon > Gymnapogon annona. Next base: position 5,202,445 of record JAPTHA010000027.1, read on the forward strand.
AGCCACAGAAGGATTGGCCATCTCAGGCTGAGTACTGCAGCCTCTGATGGGACCATCAAAAGGCAACTCGGCTTTTTCACTCCCCCCATAATAAACTGAATGCAGGCAGGAACTGGGCTCTAATTGAATTTCCTTGCCTGGTAACTCAGTTGCTCACCTGCTACTACACCATTACTCGATAGATTTCACCTTTACTTCCTATATATATATTCCCATACCTGCCAGATGGAGCCATTGCCTCTCCACCCTGGGGCTGAAAACAATGACATTAGAGGAAAGCAAGACAAAGGGTGAGAAAACAAGTAAAGGGGCGCTCCAGAGATGCATTCAGTGGCTGTCGTTATAATCAAATAAACATCACTTAACTGCTAAAAGCAGTGTTTGCATAGGGTGGGTCTGGAAAACTCTAAAATACATATTTAAACAGTTGTGCTTGAATGCATACTGATTGTATTATACAATCCTTCACATTTCAGACACAAATATTGTATGTGAGTATTTTTACATCCACAATTATATTGTATTATACTGGTCTGAATTTGTTCTAATATAGGTTTTTTTTTTTTCCAAATGGAGCATTTTCTCATTCAGACATGTGGGATATGTGGATATTAGTTTGGGTTTTTGAGTATTTTTGGATAAAATGAATGTAATTTGTATGTTTTGCTGCAGGTTGTGACACTTGGCTCTTGTTTCTGCTCCAAAGTCAAAACTTCTGAAACACACCTGCTGTTACACATTATGGCAGAGAAGATAAACAGGTTTATGGATCTGAGTAAATATGGAAAAGTTAGCTCTTTTCCAGAAGCTGTTTCAAGGAGCAAAAGAGTGAGGCAGGAGTTTACACAGTGGAATAAGATAAGATATTCCTTTATCCACAGTGAGGAAAAATGAATGTCTGCTACCAGCAAAAAAAACCCATCATTATTAATGAGCATGTCAACAGGAATGACAGAAGAATATTCAATTCCACTGGCCAGGCAAATAGCTTAGTTGGAAATTTGGTTTTTATTTAGAATTTATTTAGAATGTCCACAACTGCTCATATGACAAACATTTAAATTGTAACAACATAAAATATTAAAACAGTCATTTCCAATACTTCAGTCTCCTTATGTCTTACTAGAAGCTGTTTTGGCTCACATTGGTCTCACATCTTAGTTAATAAGGAGATTTTAAACACTTCAAACAAAGAGTACTTTTCCTCTCAAAAAATTATCATGTCAAACAAAAGACAAATACGGAAAAAAAAATCAAATAGATTTTATTTCTCATTTTGTTTTTCTTCTTGCATCTACAATTAATCATATCGTGCCTCAATTTTATTTTTAGAGCTTCAACATCAATAACCTAGTAACGCCGCTCAAAATAACATTAACTGGGGCAACCAAACCTGTACTTTTATTCAAACTACCATTTTAAGGTTAATACGTCAACCTAAAACCCAAAATCAGCAGAAAAGCACTTTAACACAGACTGACACTCCTCTGCACCTCTCTCCTCTCTGCCCAAAGAAAAAAATGGAATATAAAGATTTATGACATATGTCACTTAACATGGAAGGCAAAGAGAAGGATGTTGACCCATGGAGTGGAGCAGGAGAGTCATGTATCTCAGTGGCAATAGGTACTGCTGTCAGTCATGATTTTAACAACCCTGACTGCCTGAAAAAATGTAAGATTAGCCGAGGTATGTGTCACGGGGTGGATTTATACTGAAAACAGACTGCACGCGACCCGGTAGAATTGTTGCTTACTCTCAGATGGTGGAGTAGGCTAATTGTGGATACATTTGTTTTAATATAATGCTAAAGAACAGCTATATCCTATCATTTAAAGTGCATCTTGCTGGTTCTCTCCTGAATTTATGCATGATGTTAATTCAAAATACACTATATGCAATTATTCAGGTGAAGATTATTCAGATCCGAGTCTCTGGCGCTGATTTTCGTTAACAGTTCCCTGTAAATAAGATGCATTGCATATCAACACACCTCAGTTTAATGTCTCGGCTAAGGATCTATTTTTGATATCATTTTTCCTCCGCAGGATTTATTCAGGTCATATAAAATCACACCACAGAATGTCTGTGAAGAGGCTGCACTCAGTTGTCACGTGAAAGTTGTGTCCTCCGCATGCGATTTGATGACTTTTCTAGCATCGGAAAGTAGAGAATGAAAACAGGTGAAACACACTGTCCTACAGATTCACACTAGTTCAGGTTTTGGTCAGTGTCAGACTATTATACATCATTCGCAGACCCACTTCCATCATCCCCTTCAGTCTAACATTTGCAGCAATGTAACAGCGTGGAGCTATTATGCAAGTCCCACGATACTTTCTGTTGGTGAGTATAAATAGTTTTACCGCTAACAGACAATCAGTCCTGATTTTGGCTCGGTGTAATATGTGAAAGAGATGTGTTAACGCAGTGAAAACAGCATTAGCTAAAACTGCTCATCTGTTCAGTTCTGGTGCTCTCAGCACAACGCAGCTCATTATTCTCCATGGAGGCTTGGACTTGTGTCCTTATATGTATTTTCACACATTGTTGACTCCTGTTTGTTAAGTTATGCAGTGATCTGGAAAACAAATGGCTCCAAATATATAGACATATACTGTATATA
>JAPTHA010000027.1:5224733-5241882 GCA_029814585.1 Gymnapogon annona
AGTACTACAAACAGTGAAAATACTATATATTAGTGTAGACAGTACTATAAACAGTGAAAATACTATATATCAGTGTAAACAGTACAAAACTATTGTGAAAAACTGAAGAAAAACTGCATTTTTCAGCAAAATGTGTCACTGACCTAACATAAAAAACAAGCGTCTACTAAAACCATCGCCGTTCCTGAAACGACATGGATTTTACAAGTGAATCAATCCTGCAGGAAACGATGGCATGACTACAGAAGCTCTGAACATCACATCTGACACCACTGAAAAGTTGAAAAACTGCATCTTGGTGAAAACGCGTTGACAAGATTAGTGCTTAAGAAAGTTATTAAACATTTTAGATCGTAGATGCTTTTTACCGCTGAAGTGTCAAGATGTGAATACTCTTTTAATTTCGGTTTCCACACGGTAGTTTCCACCAGACGCGCAGAATTTTCCATGTCGCCGAAAAATTCCATGAGCAAAGATGATGAGTGTGTGACTGCGCCGGAGCATTTGTTATGCATAGTGTACATGTGCAAGTGGAAAAACACACACGTGGAATGCAGATAAATTCTCTTGAGCGGTGCAACTTCACGACCCACATAAAATATGATAATGCATGCAGTCAGCCTGCAAAATAGGTGAGGCTTTAGGGAAATGATGAAAGACCAGAGCGCAGTGAAGGCCACCGTGCACAATGCTACTTAACAGACATTCTGCTGCTCTCCTGAGATACACGCTGTCCTCTCCACTTATTCTCTGGACCACTCCACCTCCAAATTAATGACTAAACAGACCACTATCGCTGTTGAATCTTTAATGCGCTGTATTTACAGTAAGACTGAGTTTCCAATAGGATTGTGGCAGAATCTCATTTAATTTAGAAGTACGAGGCGTTCGCCAACCGAGTTCTTCGACCCAAAGTGCCTTACTTTAACACCATTATACCCTGTTTTTCCCCCAAAGAGTGTAGTCCAATACTACAATCATTACCATAGTTTCTCCAAAACCAGCTTCATCGTACGCCTTATCAAGTCTCCATCCAGACTTCAGGTTGCAAAGAGTCCACACATCTCCGACAACACACAACTCATTTCCACAAGGTGAAAGAAACTGACAGGTAAAAAAGTAAAAAGGGAAAGAAAAGCGGCCGTATTTTTTTTTTCCCAATGACTTAAAAGAGAATTATTAAAGTTCAGGTTCTGGTGTGAGCGCTGTCCATTAGATGTTTTTTTTTGGGAGCAGAGTTATCTTTTCTCCGGCGTCTCCTGTGGGTTCGTACCCACCTGATGTTTGAATTAGCTGGTTTAAATGACAGGGCCGCCTCAGAGAGACGCCCACAGACCCTGCTCTCCCAGGGTTTCAAAGGCCCGGCGACCCAGTTGCTGTCTGCTGTCAGGAAGGAGATGGGAACGTGTGGCAGTGAGATAACCTGTACGGGACAGAACCCAGAGTCGTGTGCCTCTTTGACAGGCTTATTAACGGGAAACCGCCAAGGAAAAAGCCCCTTATCGGCAGAGGGATCAGGGGAGAAGAAACCTTCCCTTATCACCAGGACACCAGGGATTAAAGCCTGGCCTGCTCTGATAAATTAATTATTCTCTCTTATCTGTCATGTTTAAAGACTGTCAGACAAACCCACCTAGAGCCACAGCACCGGACAACCTATTCCACAATCAAAGGGAATGGCACATTAGACAATCAGCCTGTGCTATATGTTCACGTCCAGCTCTCCCCGGATGCTCTTTAGTTCCTTCTATCCCGTGGAGAGAAAAAAAAAAAAGAGATAAACAATAAGTACACAAAATGCTGTCATGTAAGAATTTAAACAGACAACGTAGAAGCCAAGTAATGTAATATTTTGAAAGGACATGAAAATCCATCTCACATCCCCCTGGTGTACGTTCCTCCTGTGCAACGTCGTTAAATGCAGCCTTTTTGTTTGTTCTATATATTTTTATTTATTGATACTGAGAAGACCACCCTCGCTGAGGCTTTTATAGTAAGAGTGAGAAATAAAAAAAGAAAAAAAAAACAAAAACGTGGTGTGTACAATTCCACCAGAAGATTAGATCCATATCAAGTAAAATGGGAAAAAAAAAAAGTATAAATAAAACAAAAGGTCCTGTGGTTAAAAAATGTTTACTCAAATTGCATTTATTGATTCACTGGTACCTTTTGTGTTATTGTTTTATTATTTTATTATTGCATAAAAAATAATTATAGTAATTTAATTCTGTGCACCTTTCTGCTCTCATACAAACTCATGCTACAGTTATCATTGACTAAAGTCCATCTATTATAGATTTTATTACACTGTCATGTGACATTGCTGGTCTCTATTCAGAAACATGAAGGTCAGCGTTGTCACATGTGACACAGATCATACTAACGGAACTCATCAAAGGCAAAAACATCATATGCGCCGATTCATTGGCCGTTCCCTGAACACAGTCTACATTAGCACGCGGAGGTCCTAAATGCGGAGACAAGCACTGTCTGTGTCATAACCTGCCCTTTAATGCCCTTGAGGGAGCTGCTTGAAGTCTGTCAGCGGCGCTCACCTCCAGCCTGACTGGGGCAGAGAGGCAGCAGAATACCTGGAGGGTGATTGACAGGTTGGGCAAGCCGGGGGCTTCAGCGGCCCCTCCGCAATAATAGCAAAATGTGAATGCTGAGAATATTAATGTCCTTCATATTTTATTAATTCCAAATCCATGGGATATCAGCTTGGTGCTTTATGAAAAGAAAACATCAATCCTGCAGAGGTAATGAGTACGGGAGCAATTTGGGGGTAAAGGAAGTGGAGGGGGAGGAGAGAAGAGAATGGGGGGGGGTGAACCCCTCCAGTTATGTACTAAAGGAGATGAAGAAAACCAATATTTGTCCATACACTGTTGGGTTTTCGTCTGGCTGTGACTGCAGGGAAAAAAAATGAAAAAAAAAATCACTGCACATGGGCTATTGTTTAGTTGTCTCATTCAGCAAATTACGTGTGCGTCTGTGTGTGTGTGCGTGTGTTTTTGACAGCCCAGCCCTCTAATGATTTCCTATTTCCTATGTGCATCTTCACACGCGTGTGTCGGCGTGCAGATGCCTGTGTGTACACGTCTGTCCCTGTGTGTGTTTTATTTTTGCTTGATTGAAGCACGAGGGGCTTTGTTGTTTTTTTTCGACGCTCGTCACATATTTTAAAGCGTCGATTTGACACGACGGCACACCGACTGCATTAAGAGTGGCATGTGGTTTCATAAAAGCGTGCATATGGAACACAGGGGGAATGTCAAGGTCAAGGCAAATACAACAGAGACGCAGCCTGTCGTAGTACAAAAAAAAAAAAAAAAAAAAAGTCACAGACGTGCAAGGGGCTTTCGCACCAGCTGGTTGAACGATATCATAAGTCAAAGCACAGGTTTGACGAATTGCAAAAGACTTGTCGTTGTTTGTTTGCATCTCAACGGAACGTCACTTAAAAGCTCATCACTGGCTCGGTGTTCTAGCCCCGCGGAATGAAGCTGTTAAGGGATTCAAGGCAAACACCACTAAGTCTGCCATCATGGTCAAACGGCAAAACTTCTTTTCTTTCTCTCCACTGGCAGATGCACACGGCGCCGGAGTGAGCAGGTGGTTTTGGGTTTTGTGTTATTGTTAGAGGCCCAGGAAATGGATGTGATTATGTGATGCGAACAGATGGATGTGAGAATAATGACGACTGCCATTTACCGCCGCCATTTCTGTCATTTTCAAACATCAGGAATGTGAGAAAGAGTGGATGTTACATATGGCACGCAGCCCTCTTACTACATGATAGATGTTAAGCATTCTCCGGGGCAGTACATCGTTCTCAAATGGGCGAAAATGGACAGTTTAATAGTTTCAGGCTACAGACGTAGCTGCCATCTCAAGAAGGCCATTATGTCCAATCATAAAACATCTGGAACATTTCAGAATGTGCCGCTCTGACGCCGCCATTGCAGGTCAAATTCCGACTTCCTCTTCTGTGTTTGTTTGGAGAGCTCGGGGCTGAATTGCAAAGCAAATACTTCAGACTAATAAATGTGATAAATGGTTTCTCGGTGCGTTGCTGAAAATTTCAACTGTTTCTACAGTTTACAGTCATAAATTACGTGTGTGAAGGTAATGTCACGGCTCCCATTCTTTTAACAGGGTGGCTGTGTGTGCGTCCAACAATAATTGGTCCAGGTGCCGGATATCTCTCCAACCTAGTATGAAAAGATGAAGAATCTCTTGCCACAAAATGTATTGGGGCGATATTTTCAGAACTGTACGGCATTCATCCAGAAAATGGTTTTAGTGAGGAAGAAGGCATTACATTCACTCAGACAGAACCGACCTGGTGAGACACAACGGAGGTGAAAGAGGGAGGATCAGACAGGACAATCACCGTTGGCCATACCCCCAAACAGGAAGTCAGTTGCATCATCATCTTCGTCGTCATCATTATCTTGTTCGTCATCACCATCATCAATATCAAAACTAGAGCCAACAATAAAAATACTCAGGACAGACAAAAACACTAAAGAATCTTTCCCAAAAGTGTAAAGCTGCACACATCTTACACAATATACAATATGTAGGAGAAATTTAAGAAAAATTCTAAATAAAGAAAAAAACTATCGCTCATGTGGTTAATTTATTTATGTTTTATCTTTCTTTTTCTTTCTTTTCGTATTGTACTTTTGTGTTTTTGTGCTCTTCATATTTTTTTATTCTCTTTTGTTTCTATTTTGACTCTCATCCTGTCATTAAGGGTCCTGAATGATTAGATGAGATTAGATACCTTTATTAGTCCTTAATGTCGTCTTATTGTGTATGAATGTAACTGTAATATTGTCTAATGAAAAATCTAAATAAAATTAGATAAAAAAATGTCTTTTAAAACCAATTATAAAAATTCTTCATTTAGGCCATTTGGCAAAAACGTCTGGAGGAAACAGATCCAAAATGTTTCCCTCTGGAGGAGATTTTCATCATGATATCCTCGTCTGAGACACCGCTCAACCTTTTAACCCTGATGCATCATAACGCGTTGACGTTACACCCTGCCTTTCTGAAGTGTGGCGCAATATGCATACTTCCTGTTCTGGTGTTGGTTCTACATTTACTAATTCTAGGATGTAAACTGCTTCTAATAATACATATGCATGTGTACCAGGACAGTGAATTAGAATTGAAATTGCAAGAATTGTGCAAGACTTCAATTTGTTGTGTATCTGTTCTGCTCTGTTCTTTTCTTCCTACTCTTTGTATTACGCTGCTGTGTGTGAAATTTCCCCTCGCGGGACTAATAAAGGTATATTCAATTCAATGAAGTCAATAAGACACATGGTTCTTTCAGTTATTGCACCACCTATGGATATCTTGTAACTCGAGAGAGCATCATTACAGATCTTAAACAAAGTCCATCCCTTGTGTTTACCAGTACTTCATCACTTAAGTACTGGTTTATTATTTTATTTATTATTATTATTATTATTTATTTATGCATTTAGCAGACACTTTTGTCCAAAGCGACTTACAGAATAAGAAAACAAAACAATAAAGAGCACCAAATCACAACAACTAATCCCAAAGCGCTTCACTCAAAGCCCAAACAGAAACCCAACAGAGTCCCAACGGAGTCCTATTATTAGCCTGAACGTTGTACTTTTCTACATACTCTGTGACTCTGCCACCTACGAGTAACATCAAGATGAAGCTTGGGAATATGAAACTAGCTCTGCAATTATTAGAGCACTCGTCAAAGGGATGCTGTGATACAGGGATTTACTGTAAGCCTCTGTGGTTTCATCGCAGACTCTGACAGTGACTTGTGAAAATGTGCCCTGAAGCACCGCCGAGGTACGACTCTCAAAGACAGTTTAAGGTACATTGCCACTCAGAAAACGATCCGACGGTGGCTTCGTGTGGCTCGTGACGATGTCAAATAGTTGTTTATTACTGAATCTGAACTTTAAGCCGTCAACTTCATACTGTTAAATCACCCATCGCCACAAGACCAACTCATTAAAACAACACAAACTTTCATCATGTTAACATTAATTCTCACTGCTTCCCTTTGCTTGCCATCTCCCATTTCATACAATAGTGCAAAAAATATTATCATTATCATCACACTTGAAGAGTATGTAAAGGCACCGCAATTGAATTCTATATTCCTGCCACTGAACACATCTTGGAATTTGGCCAGTCTTTTTTTTCTCCATTCTATATTTATATGGGCCATTCATTTAGGAGCCAGGGAACAGGTCAGATGGGCTAAACTGCATGGTGAATAATTTAAGATTCTATTAACATTTAAATTTGACATTGATTTGACACAGTCAGGCCTCTGCTAAGTGACAAGAAATAGCAAGGTTGTGAGGGAAATGGGGCTGTAATTTTCCCAGATGACTTATGTATCATTATTTATGTGAGCAAGATGGAAATTGTTTCCCTCTGATCAGCGGTGTACATGTAAAGAGCCGATTCCCACAGCGGATATCAATACGTCTGTTCGTAGCGCTCATGAGATCACCAGAAATAACCTTTCGGAAAGCCGATGGGAGGATGACAATTCCGCCAAAGCACGTGTTTGTCTGTGTGTACGTGTGCAAATAAGGAATCGATAACACAGGGTCATCTTCTCCAGACAACCGTAACTTTGTGGACAAAGTAAAGGAAGGTCCTCTCCGCCTTTTAAAGATCTGTGTACACAGGGACAAAGACACTGAGGGGAGACCTTTTAATAGGACAGACCTGCCACTTGCATTGGGGTCATTGAATTTAGAACTTACGTTTACTGGACATATGCCAGGTTAGTTCAGAGTTGGTGAGGTTTTAAGGGTTTTTTTTATGATATGTGAACCAGCTGTTTTGCTTGGATGTTCTAATTTACAAACGTAATTTAATGTCACAGGTCTTGCTGCTACTTTCGGTACATGATTTATGATTAAAATAAAGAGACTGTAGTCATTAACGTTAGCTCTGACATTTACCTTGTAGTCAACAGGGGAGATTTATTGAGGAAATAGAGACTCTACCCAAACAAAAGTATGTACAGAGACCTTGTCTGGATCATAAATTGTTCAACGTCTCATATTTTTTTGCAAACTGACTGCAGGGGATACATTGGGTATCACGAGGAGCAGTGGAATAAATCTACAGAGAAAAAGCGAGAAAGAAAGTACGGTCTGGCCTTATGTTTCTAATACCTGGTATTGTTTTGCTCCCAGCCAGATGTGTAATTAGCGTCTGTGGAGAAGTCTGCAGCTCACAGGTGAGAGGAAGTTTCCTCAGAAGGAGATGAAATTACTTTATTTTCTGGGTTATGAGCAATGAACACACCTGATGAACAATGTTTGCCAGACTCTGATGTCAGACGGCATGTGGACCTGAAGTGAAGGGTTTTGAAAAAGAGAAATACTGACCATATGAGCTTCACAAAAGAAATGCTGGAAGAAACTTTCAAAAAGAATAACAGACCTAACTTCAAAATAGAGAAATATATACAGTATTTGTTTAAGAAGATCTAATAAATATGCAATGAATGTAAGTCCTGCACAAAGCCACAGGAATAGGTACTTAAGAAGGTTATATATTCCTTTTTTATATTTAAATAAGTCAGAAAATGGAAAATCTGTGTTGAGGTTATAGTGTTATTTGCATTGAAGATAGTGACATCCTAACCTAAAATGTCAATACCTCTGGTTAACTATCCCTAACGTGTTTACATTAATTACTGGTAATATACATGTATCTCTTTTTCAGCCATAACACCAGAATTTTTTTGCCTGTTTTCACCATCACAGTTCATTTTCAGTCCATTATTAGCAGTTAAGGCTACAAAGCCCTGAATCAGTGCAAACCTTCTGTCCTTCTACGCCTCCCTATTTTAAGTCCATATTACAAAAACAACTACAAAAAGACAATCTGATGTTGTTTAATGCCGCTATGCAAATATGAAGCCTGGTTCTCCAGGCCTCCTTGGAGTAGAACAGTAGAACCACATCATGGTCATGTTTGATAGAATGTGATGCGTGATCAGTAGTAACAGCTGTTGGTCATGTATTAAACTCCCTGAAGCGTCTGTAAACGGCTGCCATTAGCCAATGTCTGCATCTCGGGGCACACTTCTTCAGTCTGACAACACAGGCACTAAACAGATGCATTAGTCTCATGCTGACTAGAATGAAAATATGCTGAAAGATAATTATGATATTTTTGCCTTGTGATGCTAAAAAGAAAAACAAACACTGCAGCTTTAAACGGCTTGCAAGAGACAAAATAGGGATATGTCCATGGCTTATGACGTTCAGGGAATATTGTATAATATTCAGAATAATGTTTTCAAGAATGAGTCTACAGATACAGTGGTTCACCTCAATGGAGTCCATTATATTGCATTTCTGTGTTTCTACAGTAGATGAGGATGGACTGGATTGTTTTGTCGGCTGCCACTTATGATGCTTGAGTTGAGAATATAGTACCTGAGATCAATCAATCAATCAAGTTTATTTGTATAGCGCCAAATCTTAACAGAAGTTATCTCGAGGCACTTTAGATATAGAGCTGGTCTAAACCTCAGATTAGCTTTACAGAAACCCAACAGAATCCTCCAGGAGTAAACATATGATGATACTAGGTAACAGTGGCGAGGAAAAACTTCCTTTAAACAGACAGAAAACTGGAGCAATCCCCGACTCCTGGAGGATGAATGTCTGCCCAGACCAGTTAAAGAGGTTTAAAGATAGGAGAGGGTAAAGCAAGACTATATACACAGAACAGTAGGTGAACAAAAAAATACCAAACAATCTTGTACTTTAATTGACATTTTTTTCCTGTATCCTAAATTTTAATTATTCATCATTTCAGTGAGATAAAAAAAAAGGCGTTACTGAATTTCTTTGTGGAAGTTGAAACGCCCACGATGGATTCTACTTACAGAGTAACATTTATAGTTAAATCATCAGGTTCAGGACAAAGATTTCTTTAATACGCCTAGACAGAGGTAACAGTAGCATTACTAATATTGTAATATTATTCAGAAGACATATTATGTAATTCTGCCATTCAAACTGGTGAGGAGTAGATTTTTAGGTGGCGGTATCACGTCTCTCATTCATCAGTATGTCACACACTTTTCTTGTTACAACTACTACAAAAAAGGGTTAATGAAAATGAGCTGAACTTTGAGTGCAAGATGTAAGACTTTAAGATTTAAGTGCACATTGTGAATGATGCTAATAAAATCATGGCACTCGCGATGGGTGAAAGAACTTGGATTTCCAAGTGATTTGTGCGTTTTATTTATTTATTTTTATATATACTGCTGCATGCTTTCTCTTCAGTAATTATTCTTTCACTAGTCGTTTGAAAAGGGCCATTACCTGTGGCTGTTGAGTGCCTATAGAGAAAATAGCCAAGGTTGTTAAATCGCTATCTAATGTCTGATGTTACACAGACCGTATTTGCAAATGACTAAATTTGTAATAGCCAACAGACTAATCGACAACGAAAACATTACTTAGAATAATGGTGCTATAGTGCAGATGGTTGCAGACATGTTCCTGTAATTATATTTGATTCTGCGGTGATATTATGTCAGGGTGGCGAGGAGAGCCAACAGTAGATCTCGTATCTCTCCAAGGACCTGAGTGGCCAGGAAAAGCTCATTACAGCGAATCACACACGGAAAAAAAAAGTGTGTTGAAATACCTTTATCCTGCTAAGGTCGGTCCCTGGTGGAACTCAGCAGCTGTCATTTAACATCAGTTCCTGCTGTGTTAATTCCATATAAATCTCTGACTGCAGCAGACTGCAGTGTCTCCAGAGGAACCTGGGGTTGACAGTCATCATTCATGCCTCAAAATAGGGCACATTACAGATAGGGTTAATCCACTCTAACCTGAGGAGATGCCAGGATCCCTGTTGTCATAGATACTGTCGGCCCCCATAGCACAGGACCTAGTCCCCACTTAACAATGAACTACAAATATCAGACTTTGGGTTTCCCCGAGTCTGTGCTGGTAAACCAAACCAAATAGTAAAAAGATCTAGTGCACAGGTGTCAAACACATGGCCAGCGGGACAAAACCATCCCGTCAAAGGGTGTGATCTGGCCAGTGGGATAAATTTATGAAATACAAAACTTACACTGAAGATATTAACAATAAAAGGTGTCAAAACCTTTTTTAGTTCAGGTTCCACATACAGACCAATATGATCTCAAATGGACCAGTCAGGCCAGTACAATACTACCATAATAACCTATACATAATAACAGCATTTTTCCTTCAGTTTTAGTGTAAAAAAAGTAGTTACATGAAAATCTTTACATTTTAAAACTTACAAACTATGATTTTTCCAAAAATGTGAATAACCTGGAAAAAATATGAATAGCCTGAAATGTCTTAAAAGAACGAAGTGCAGTTTTAACTTTGGTAGATCAACTGTAAATGAGGCATAATATTGTTAAAATGTGACTTATTTTTCTCAACAAATTTGAAGTTGTTCATTGTAATCATATTTTGGGGGAAACTTTGTAGATCAACATAGTCAACATCTTCATCATGTAATTGAACTTTTTTGCACTGTTATTATATTACCGGTCCGACCCACTTGAGATCAAATTCAGTCGAATGTGATCTCTGAACTAAAATGAGTTTGACACCCCTGATCTAATGCATTCAGCTCAGACTCAGAAACTCCTAGCTTTACCTGAGTGATGCGATTCTAATTTCCGTGAGCCACATGAAAAGTTTAAAGATAAATCAACATAAATTCACAGAATATCCCGTAAATAACTTTCTTGTTTATCTCAAAGTCCCTGGAGTCACAACACAACTCATTTCAATAAGAGAGCGGTGCGCATCCAAACAGTTACGCACAATGACCTCCGTTGCACTGGGATGAAAAAATGTCATGGCTTCTGTGCATTTAATCCATCACGGAATCCTTCTCCTGAAAGAATTTTTTTTTTTTACCATAATTTTGCTCTGAAGATGAAAGAGACAATAAATTGATGAAAACATTCACGGAGTATATTCATAAGACAATATGGTGAAACTCATTCTACGGTATCAAAGCATGATACAACGGCGTATGTTAACAGGGAAATAGAACTGTGTGTGAAATTCAGGTCTGAATATCTTATGTGCAGATGACCAAATAAAATCGTACTTTGCCCCGTGTCACTTTTATGAGGTGAGTGTGTGTATATGGAGTCAGCCAGCCAATGAACGTTTTATGCGTTCATGTCCAGAAATGATGCCGCCTGCAAGATACTGCTCAGGGCTAAAAATACTCAGACATACATCCGCTTGAGAGATGTAAATGCTGTTATGGCCAACAAATATAACTGTAAATTTCACTGTGCCCTAGAAGGAGAATACTGCCTTATGAATTAGATTAGTCAATTCATATATTACAATCACTTATTCAGAGCAGGAAAACTGAGGAGAAATGAAAAAAAAAAAAAAAGATAGCCTGACACTCTGTATACCAAACTCTATATAATAAATATACTGCAGGCGTCGTTCAGCGTTTTTTTGTCAAAATGAAAGTTTCATTGCATTCTTCCACATCGAGGAAATCATTATTGATTCACCATTTTGCAGCTTTGAGAGAAAAGAATTACCAATGGACAAATATTTGTCCTTGTTTTTGTCTCGGTGCGTGTGTTCTATTTATCTGCAAGCATAACTGTGTCTGCATGTATTCCAGTATATCCAGTGTTGCTCGTGGTCCAGGGTCTCACCTATTAGGCTTGTGACTGGGTGTCTGTAATCACCAACTCTGCAAAGTTCATACCGACTGTCACCCACGCACGCACGCACACACACACACACACACACACACGTACACACCTTTCAATAATCAGTGTAGCCGGACTTGCCTCATCATCACCCGAGGTAACAGGAGATACAGAAATCTCACCAATACCACATGTCCCTGCTCTGTCAGATAGCTAATGGTAGGATGGAAAGATTTTTTTTTCTTTTTTTTTCCCATTCTGCACAAGGTTGGGAACCCACATTGCACTCAATCACTCTGTTAGTTAACCCCCACTGCCACCCACGATCCTACCCCGAGGATGAATAATTTTGCATATGAGGTAGTGGAAATAATAACTGGATAAATCATTGCAAAAGAATGTCATTTGTCACAGCACAGATACCTGGACGGCGGTGTGTGATGGATGAAATGCAGGGTCACATCTGTGGCGATCTTATGACAGAAAGTAAAGAGTGATGGGGGAGGGGGGCAGAGAGGGAAGGGGGGGGAGTGCAGGGATGGAAGTCTGTGTTAATGATATGGTCATATGGACACAGTGGAGCTCAGATGTGATTAAGGCAATGATATGATGGGTGGTGTCAGTGCCGAGCTTAATGACTAATGCAATGAGATGGAATTGGAAGAGACACTGGTGTCAGGCTGAAGTGGAATAATGCCTGGAGCCCTTGCAGCAGCAGACACATGGAACTGCCACAATGAGCAGCCCCATAAGCAAAAACCGTTACGCTAGCTGGAGACTTAGACATGCATAATTAGCCTCGCTGCAGAAGAATGCAGAATTGAAATTCAGTGCTTTTGACATTCTGTCAGGCAAATAACAAATAATCGGAGAATATAATAATGATGATTTCACTTATTTGTGGTGAATCGGTATCCGACGCTCTAAATGGAAGTGCCGTGTTTTCAGCAAGAGGGGGCAATGACACAGTGAAATAATGAGGACCCTAACCATTACACTCTGAACTCTCTCAATGGTGAAAAGCAGCCTGCTCGGCTGAAAAATATGTGCATCCTGCAATTCGACAAAGGAAGGGAAGAGAATCCCAGTGTCACGGAGATACATTTCCACACTCAGACAGCGAGAAAGTGCGTACAGTATATCTCCATATGGAACCGTCAGGTTGTAAAGTGCAGGAAATGAAGATTTACATCAACGTCCAAAAAAGAAAAAAAAAGGGGGTAGACTAAAGAAAGGGTAGCAACCAACACCAGCAGGATGACCAGGGACGCGGCCTCATTCCATTTTACTGCTGCTTGGCCTTTCAGGAAACAGAACTGCTTGCTATTGCACATCTCCAACAATATCTCTGTGCATACATAAAAAGGTGGATGGGGAGGCTCACAGGAAAGCCCAGATTGTTTATGGTTGCAATATAGATTTTATACAGCTCCCAGGAAAAGGGAATTACGTCTTAAATTACAAAGGTGTCTCTGTGAGTTGTCAGGCGCAGGAGTTATATGGGCCTGACGTCTATTGTGGCTGTTTGGCTGCGGGGGACACTGGGGAGCTGGAGTCTGCGGAATGGGACTCAGTAGAGACGGCTGACCTACAGTATGCAGAGTCAGCTGAAAATAACAAACTTACTTAAACCCCCTGATGAAACAATGGCCCAGATGAGACCAGGATGTGCTAAGTACAACAAAGCAGACTGGAAAACACACTCCCGCAAACACAACTGGCAAATGCAAAAGGACAGATTCACATCTGTCTTTCCAAAAGTAGCATTCATTTTTGGAATATTTTGCACCAAACACGTATAACTAAAAAAAACAAAGACAAAGGAACATCTGGTAGATTTTTTTTTCAGTCAGTGTTAGAGTCCACAGCATCAACATCAAAGCATCTGATGTCTGTTTCAGGGTAAAACCAAGCGAAATAAAAATAAAAGCAGACAAAGCCTTCATAATGACTGTCATTGTTTTATGGAAATGGGCTTTTGTCTGTTGCCATTTAGTTTTTTTTGTAAAAATAAATGTCACAATTTGCATAAGAGGGTGGAGATGTAAAAGGTGAGAGGTAAGACCCATCAAGCTAACTTACCAAAAAACACCACCCACTCCAACCATCGCTGTCACGATAAATGTCACTATGGGAGCAAAGTCACATCTGGAGACGACTTTGAGTGGTCATTTATGGAAGGGTGGGTTTTGGGACCACTGTGTTGGCTTCGTCTTTTATCCCTAGATGTTGCTGCTTGGGGGAAAAACAGCAGCTTTATTGCGTTTTGTGCAATTCAATATTAATGAAATAGAGCAACAACATATTTTATTTACAGATTTCTCTAATGACAGAATATGATACACTCCAATATTATTAGCCTTTTTTTTTTACGACTGCAATTATAACAGGCCGCCTGGGTGTTTCCATATGGTTTTTTTTTTCACCTTTGTTTTCAGGAAGAAATTAACTTTCAATATCAGGCAACTGATTATCTTTATTATAAATATTAAATGTTTAAAATAGTGTGTTTTAGTACAAAGGAAAAATTTCAGGGTAGTTATTATTAGAAACAAAGGTAAATGTCCATAAATTTGTATTTTTTTTTAGATTAAAAAAATAACTTTCAACTGTTTGGCATCTGCTCAAACGTTCTATTTTTTCTGGATCATGCACTATCCATATTATAGCTTCATGTCTTCATATCTTTTTCCAGGAATTTTTTAGCCTGTGTGGAAATGAAACAGTTCCCTTCTACTTGTCACACGTTGCAGCCATAAAATGTTGTATAGTGTTGGAAAGCTCAGGATCACAGCTTTCCGAGGTCATTTGAATCTTGTGGATAGTGTAAACGGTTCAGAAATTACAGTAATTTTAAGTTGTAAAGTGCAAGAGCTAGTACTGGAGAGATTGCTGCTGTTAAGTGTTCACTACGGTGGCTGGCAAGAGTCAAACACCCTGCAAATGGCTGAACGTGTCTCAGCTGCAAGTAAGCGATGCATATTCACAAACACGAGTCGAAACGAGGTATAAAAAGATGAACCTGGTACAAAATAGAAAAAAAAATAACACACTCCAAGAAACAAAAACAAATGCATAATCATTAAACACGCTGCAAATGCAGAAATGATGCAAAGCGAGAAAACACCTGCAAAGGCAGTCAGTACAACGGCAGTACTCAAACTACAGCGTGTGTACATGTAAATTACGACTGAGCATGGTAATGTGACTCTTATTTTAATTTATTTGAACTCCGTCTCTAGTTCATCAATAGCTGTTTTCCATTAACAAGTGTTTTTTTCTTTTTTGCTTTGTGTCATATCTGTTTCCATTTGCAGCGCATTTAATGACAATGCATTTGTTGTTTTCTTTCAGTGTGTCTTTTCCATTTATATCCAGTTCATCTGTACCTTGTTTTGATTTGTGTTTAACTTTGTGAATATGCATCGCTTCAACGCTTGCAGCTGTATTCTCTTACCGAGTCACGTTCCACCATTGCAGGGTGTTTGACTCTTGTCAGCCACCATACTTAACAGCTATGTTTAGACTTTGGAAAAGATTATCATAAATAATGAATTATTGTATTAAAAACAATCAATAAATTCTATCCTTTCATTAGACAAATAAAGACATTTCTAATCACAGTTCTACACTCTATTGTGAAATTCCTAGCTTTTATAATGATAAGATCAGTCTTCTCACAGGCAGGAAATAAATACATATGTGCATTTAGCACCATCAGTTTCCCTGAATATCAAATAACTTCATTTGTTCTCCATACCTAAATTATGTCCAAATTACTAGAGCATTCCATCAAATTATAAATATTTTAATTTATATAAGTCTAATGGCGTTATTCTAAGTTATTATAGGAGTGAGAAGTGAAGTTAAAGGTTGTATGAGTCCAAATGACCTAAAGCCAAACCGAACTGAGTACGAGCGGAGCCCGACAGTGGAATTATGCATTTTTAAATTGTTAGTAACGCAATAGAGTAAATTAGCGGAGGAATTATGAATCAAAAATGTAAATGCGGCAATATTTTTATGTTGGTTGACTATGGGCTGTTATGTTCTTTTTACTGCTGTGTATTGGATAAAGTGCAGATGTGATAAAACTGCTCCACTCCGAAGCCAAACAGCAACTCTTTTGTTATGCTACGTTACGCTTTTGTTATGTTTTGCTGTGCTACGTTCATCCTGCTCTGACCTGAGTTATCACCTGTCGTTTGATACAACTGCCAAACTTTCTGCTTCCACATCTGGTTGCACTCCAGGCCAACGCACATTTTATGCAGCGTCTCCTTTAAATGTGGAGTGTTTGGTGATGACCGAGGCCCACGGGGATTCCGAGGTAAATTTTCCACCAGGGGAAAAACAATACAGTGCAAAGTTTTTTCACTGCTCTGTGACCCTGTTTTTTTTTTTTCTTTTATGAATAACTTTATCCTGTTTCATTACAGTGTCAGGCCTCTGATCTTAAAGACAGAAGGGAGATTTACGACAAAGGCGTTTATTAGATGACATTTCTTAACTGGCCTGTTTCCAGCACCGAGAGCCAACTGCAGCGTCTCTGCTGAACTCTCTGGATAACAGGGTCTACGCTGAAACGGCGTGAGGAGGGTCAAAAGGTGAACTGCTTCCAACCGTATCCCCCAATGCACTTACTTAAAGGTTATACAAGGATTTACCCAGCACACGGATCCCTGGGACATTGAGAACTTTGTCCAATAACAACCCATTTACCATCATTCCTCAGCAGTAATATCTCTTTACACAAGACCCCGTGTCGAATTTCTGATTAAATACGTCATTCAAAAGCACAGTGTGGCATTTGCAGAGACCGTGTAATATTCATTATTAATTTAAATAACAATGAATTATTTAATGGAGAATGCTGTCTGAGATCATGACGTTGAAAAGTGTGGGCATCAACTCTTCGAATATGAATCTTTTTTTTTTCTTTCTTTTTTTAAATGTTCTATGCTGAAGGGCAAAGAATAGAAATATGAACTATAAATGCACTGCGTAGTTTGCTGATTTCTGCTACAGCTCTGAATATGAGCCATTAGAAAAAAAAATAGATTTGCAGAAAGAAAGCTTGTGAATGTAAGCACTAATTACATCTTCACGCTCATTATGTGAATTTGCAGCGAGGTTAGTTCAAGTCTGTGTTGCCCAAGAAGCAAACAAGACCGTAATTTGCACAATAACACATAAGAATCTATTTCCCTATGATGATAAAAAATATACATGTCTACTTACAGCCCTAAAAGACACGCAGAAGCCCTTTGGGCCGGGTGTCGTCACTCTGATGACGTGACTCTGATTGCCTCGTGATGTAAATCATGAGGCAATTAGGATGTGTGTAAAATGTGAAATGTTCTGGTTTGGGGGGAGAGGGATGGTTATGATGATGTGAGAGTC
>JAPTHA010000027.1:5242090-5259198 GCA_029814585.1 Gymnapogon annona
CATGCATCACACACAGAAACGTGCAATTACCCCCCCCCAGCACTTTCTTGCACCTTTTGCACTACAATGTATTTGATGCAATGTATTTAACTGAACTATTGCACTGCAGTGTTTTTCACCATAATTTTATCCTATTGTTGTTATTTTTTTCCAATATACTGTTTTGTTTTTATACCTGCTGTCATGTGGAGTTCCCAAACTGACTTTCACAGGGAATGTTGTTGACAAGGTTTACGGTGACAATTAAAGGATTCTGATTCTGTTTATATAAACATCAGAGGCGTTCACGTTCCATCTGCTGTAAGCACTGAAGTACACTGCGTTTTACTTTTTAGCGAGAACTTAATTTCCATTGCGTCTTTTTACCCTCGCACTATATTCACGACACTCGAGGGGTCAACAGATGTAACAGGAGTTTACGCCTCGCCCGTTTCACGCGACGCCGAAAAAGCACAAAGACCTTAATTACGTTCCTCATTTGTGCATGTCAGACCAAGCTATTTCCAGATACAGGCTGATTTTGTGACGGAAAGAGAACAGGTTGTAGAGCGACAAGAAAGGCTGACTCATCACATCATCCTTTGACAGGTAAAAAAATAAATAAAAAAAACAAAATAACTTTCTGTATTTCCTACATGCTGATCCAAGCCTTGGTGCTGCTGAGGTTGTGCACAGTTAGGATGAAGCTAATAGTGAACGGCTCACCTGAGTCTGCACCTCATACACACCACTGCTCCTGTTTCAGACAGAGGTGGGAAACCCAATCCCACTTCACTCTCATGGGTTTTAATCTATTTCCACATTAACCTTTTGCTGTGATACTTGACCTGCAAGGTTTCCAACATAACACCGCGGTGTCGACAGACAGATTCAGGTGTCGGCCCGGCGTCGGTGAAGCAGAGCTGGGCAATATTGTGCTGTTTGCCGCTGCGATGGCGTGGCTTCTGTGGCTCGGGAAGACGAGCGCGGCTAGGGGCATAGGGCTCAGGACCCAGTAATAAATCACCAGGAGGACAGTAATAGCAGCCTTTGCATTGTGAGACACTCGCGCAGCACATATTGCAACACACCATTGCGCGGACGACTCGCCGACAAATCACACACTGCGTTACACAAACATATCATTTCACCGCTGTGTTTGGCACACGGAACACCACTGGACAGAACAGATATTACCACACATTGCCAATATTCAACACCTACACTTTTTTTTAATGTATAATATAGCCTGGATCTATATTTTTTTCCTCTCGCAATAGTTTAGTAGTTCATAAAAATCTCATCAGCCTTGACGTCCATAATGTAACAATATGTGCTTGGTGCCATGATTAATACCACATACAAAACAAATCAATACACCTAAGCATCACATTCCCTAAGATACCCCATCTAATCAAAACTATCAATCCTGACTGTCGAGCTTGGTCTGTAGTCATTACCAGCCTGCAGAGCCCAAGGCTATTAGCACTGGCGCTACCTAGTGAGCTGAGCACAGTACCTTGAACATTAGTGTGGTCAAACACCCTCCGCACAGCAGGATGAATGAATGGCAGGGTGGTGGAAGCAGCAAAGCATGATCATACTAATGGGCCATGGTAAATGGACCAGCTATGGGTAGTATGGTCTGCCTGGCCTGCTCTGTGATCCAGAGCTGTGCCCATTTCACAGTGTCTGCCCGGGCCCCTTCCACACTTACTCACCGAGATGGAGAGCTCCATGCAGGGGCCTAAATTTCAAGAAGGGCTCGTCTAAAGCGTGGAGAAAAATCATGGGAGAGGGGGGAAAAAAATGTAAAAAAAAAAAAGGAGCCATCAGTAGATGCTGAGTTATGGTGGGACTGATACAGCTTTGAAAGGGGAAATCTGTCTTGAGTGTGTATTGTACTTTCACGTGCATAGACAGATAGGACTATATATAGCGTAGTGGAAGGGAGTGGCCAAAGGCCACTAGCCATGGTTCCATAAAACTGTCAAGTGAATTTGAAGGGAGGTTCAAATGTAGTAAAAAACTAAACAAAAACAAAATGTGTTTCCATTACAAACTTGTTTAGAGCACATAAACCAAAGCATTGTCAGGCGGTGGCAGTGTAGCTGGACATTACACACAGCTGTAATAGAGTACAAGACGGGGAGATCCTGGTCGATTTTAATAGTCTTTTATCCATATTGGCTGTGATGGTTTTTTGTTTGTTTTTTTTTTATTATTAGATGAGACTGTGGGATAATAGGTTTTCCTCATATGTCCATAACTGTTGTATGGACATATCTGGGAGGAAACAAGATCATTTATCATTAAAAGGTATTTTCATTTCCCATTATAGGCATTATCCAAAAACGTTTCACATTTCTATGAAACTGATTCCACTCATGTAGATTGAAAAACTATTTCTTTAATTCCACAATCCTAAAAATTTGACAAAAATCAGTGATAGAAACAGGGCTACTGACTTACAATGGGGAAATGTGAGTCTTCTTGGCCCCGGATGCTCATTATTTAGTAAAGTTAAGACTGTGGTTAAGCCAACTGCAGAGTTCCCTATTTGACTGAAATAAGAAAGTGACCAGTGGCTAAAAACAGATGCATTTGTTCCACTCTAAATTCACAGTTTTAATGTCCTTGCTATAAATCCGACTGAAAACACAATAAAATAATGGTTGCACGTCAAGTAATGTCTCACTGTCGCCCGAAGCTATGTCCCTGATTCTCACAAATCCATGACACTAACCACTGCTGATGTGCAGAAAGCTGAGCAAGCCTCCTCCTTCAGTTAATGGGCAATAGAAGGATTCAGCTGAAGGAAGTGGAGGTCAGACGTCAGTATCTTTCAAGCGTGCGACGTTGGATGGGATTTTACACACATATCAAAAAACAAGGCTCACCTTTACTTGGCACTGTGTTTTCTCTTTTTCTTAAAAGTGTTGTTTCTTTCTCGATACAATGTGGAGCTAAGAAAAGGTTGCTCACCTCCTGAGCTCCCTTTTGCGAAAACTGGTGATGATTTTCTTTTAATAAGGCATATATCACTTCAGTATTAATTCAAAGTTTACTCGTGTACTTTTCTATTATTCATGTAATAATAGAAACAATAGAAAGACATCCATTGCAGCCTGGTTGTCTTGGAAGGGGGATCCCCCCCACCTGTCTGCGGTTTTTGAGTTTTTCCTCGCCCTGGTGGGGGGTTCAGACAAGGGGATGTCGTCATTTACTGTCATCTCTGGGCTTGTGAAGCACTCTGAGACCTTTTGTGTGATTAAGGGTTATACAAATAAACTTGATTTGATTCATGTAATGATTGCTACACTTTCAATCTGATGTGAAATTTTGACACACATTACATATATTTGTAGGATAATAAAGGTGATTCTTTTCCTAATGTCCTACAGTTATATGCATTACTCTCTAAATGGAGGGGGAACTTGTTTAGAGAACATGCAGGTAAACCAAAGTGTTGTCAGGCGGTGGCAATTTAGCTTACGTTACACACAGCTGTCACACAGTACAAGATCCAGATTGATTTTTAGTATTTTTTATCCATATTACTGAGAATTTCAAAATTTACTCGTGCACTTTTCTATTATTCATTTAACGACTGCCCCGGTTTCAACCTGATGTGAAATTTTGACATATATGACACATATATTTAGGATAATAAAAGTAATTTTTTCCTACCATCCTACAGTAATATGCATTACTCAGTGAATGGAGGGGAAAGCGCAGTTTAAGCAGAAGTGTAAACTGCTGATGGCTTCTAGAACCTGGCTTTTTAATATATTTAAATAGTTTATTAAAGCAAAGTAGAGCACAATAGGGGAAAGAATACATCTATGAGTTGAGACATATAAACCAAATGTAGCCAAAGAAAAATTGCCATATCTTTTTTACAAGCCTTTCTGGTGATTGTGCTTTAGCGTTAGAGATGACAGCTGAGTACTTATATAGCGCTACTCGCTACGCGTCCCGATGAGACGAGAATGTGAGCCAATCAACTTAGGTGCAAAGAATTTATGTAGGAGGGAAAAGGCCAAATGCTGAAACCTGTAAATGACAAATATCATTTTAAAAGAAATGAATTCAGAGGGAAATACTAAGTTATTGTATCATGAAGTCCATAAATCTATCAGCGAGGTCAGGGGGACTTTTAGTTGGCATTAATCACACTGAGAGGCAGATAAAAATACAAGGAACACAACGACAGGAGAAAAGCTCTATCTGAGTGTGTCGGCTGACTGAGGCTGTGGAATTGCACACATCTGTCCCTGTTACGTCCAAAAATACTCGTGATAGGAATGTCTTTCAGAGGGATGTGGCTCTTTTTCACACGATAAATCAAAGTGTTATTTTCCCCACTTTCTGTACTAGGGTCTGATTACATTTTATCTTGTGGTTGCACGCTCTTCTCCTTTTATTGTTTGCATCAGTGGGGTAACCCTATAATAATACTTAACTTGCTTTTAACTTACTTTTAATGTGAATTTCCCAGTTTGGGGTTAATGAACTACCTCTATTCAATTTAATTGGGTGAAAAGGTTGTATAACTATTCTTCCATACCTTTCATATTTGTTAACACATTCGGCTTGAAGGCACCGGAAAATTGAATGTACATTTGCACATTTTTACATTTTAATGAATGACGGAATAGAGACACGTATAAACTGCTGCCAAATGCTCATTTTCACTTGCTTGTGCATCCTTTTCCAAAAAGATCTCACAAAAAGATTGGTGGATGAGTGCGCTTGTGTATTTAGCTTTGTTGAAACCCCCGTGTGAAGCTGCAAGCACTGCCTGCTCGTGGCTGACTTTTAAGGAGGTGTAAAAATTAGCCAATTACAGCACTGCCAGTGTTGCGAGATGAGAATTGCGAGGGGGACGAGCAACAACCAAGACTGAACCGAGAACTGAGACACGTTAGAGCCATGACAAGAAAGATGTTAAATCATACAAACTATGAAAATGTGATTTTTTTTTTTTTGTTCATCACACATGCTTCAGACACACTGAAGTGTGAACTGCAAAGTCTTAACAGACGCTGATTTCTTTGTCCTCATTGAATTTTTCTCGTTTCTGTGGATATTCTATAGGACGAATAGCCGTGGCAGTATGGGTGAACAGGGTTGTCACACTCATGGTATAGGCCAAGGTCTCCTAGCAGAAATGTTATCCATAATTTATCAACAAAACAAATGGTACACCTTGGTTTTCCAATTGTTCTGGGACTCTTATCAATCGTGGATGGACAAAGGGAGCTTCAACACAAACCCAGCTAAAACAGTCCAAATGATTCAGTTCAGTTAAAAGTGTTGGTTTCTCCGTTGCCAAAAATTGGATCAATTAATTATGAAAATGAATATGACCATAATCATAAGATATCTAATCATTTGGAGAGAGGGAAAATAGGTTTATGCGCCTCACAAAAAATAAGCAACTTGATGAATGCGTATCGCAGGAAAAACTGCACTAGACTATAAGGAGTAGCTACAGGGTTCTGCAATGTGATGCATTTACTGCTTTCTCATGTGTTTGACAAAAATAAAACGTATGCATCAAAAGACCCTTATCCATCTTGTGTTCCATTTCGCTTGGAGCAAATCTATATCCCGGCATGCATTGGGTATAATTACACATGGAGCAGAATACATCTCTTTTTGCTATCAAGAGTGGCTTGCCTCATTTGTTAGTGTTGCAATATTAAACAAATATTTTTATCCATCTAGTTTAGTATTTTTTTTACTATTTAAAGAATAGAATTTGTGTTTTGCTCCATCGTGTAAGTTTTTCCATGAATGTTTAGCATTTAATATATTTACAAAAAGGACAGGTAGAATGATGGGGCATCTATATTTACCCCAGCGTCTTCATGGAGATTCACAAAGCAACCACACAGGGAAAAAAAAAAGAAACTTGAAATACACAGACGCAACGTTTTAAAAAAAAAAAAGGTTTCCTATTTGTCTCTATTATTCACACCCCTCCTTCACAATTGACTACTGTGGAATAGTAGACAGTACATAGTATAACGAGAACGCCACAACTCTGTGTCCAACAGTTATTTGTAATACCGCGGATAAATAAGATAAATAATTTAGCATCCTTGTGTGTTAGGCAGCGTAATAAACCTGATGTCTCTATACAGCGGGGATCTGGCTAGCTACGCAGTTTCTAAGTGAGATGGATGAGGCAAAGCCCAAACTGCTGAGGGGTGAAGTGAATTAGGTTCGCATTAGGGCTTCCATTTTACCATTACAATCAAAATGGAGGAAAGTACGCAAAGTCTACTGAAAGAGCCACGTATAGCTCAGGCTCAGGTTAATGAACAGTGTTTAAACTTTGAATAAGCCTGAGGGTTTATTTATTCTGGGAGAGCAATTAAAATCCCAAGTAAGAAAATCAACGGTTTGTCTAAAGAATATGCTTTATGTTATCTCCAGCATGTGTGTTCATTTGTCTGCTAATGCGCACGACTAATTTATCTGTTAACAAAACCCAATTTAAGATTATTGATGTAATTATTTTTCGATATAATGTACTTATTGCATTATCGTCTCCAACATCGTGGGGGTAAATTAAGCATCTTGTGAACAAGTGAATGAAATTTCTGACTCGATAAATATGGTTTCGTCCCTCCAAATCTTGAGAATTATTATCTTTAAAATAAACCCAAGTAATTATATACATAGCTGTCAAATCTGTCACCACTTATGATAATTAGCTGCCATACAAAAAGAGGCTGAGACAATTAATTTCCGCTGGTGCGCCCGCTCTATGTACACATACTGATCTGCCCTTTAATATTAGAATAACCAGTTCCCTTGAAATTCAAAAAAATCCATTATAAATGATCAATCCTGATGGATTAGGGTGTAAGAGACACGGGGCGAAAGAGGCAGAGAAAGTCTCCTGGCAAGCTTTAACCTTGGTAATAAAATGTCAGAGTGTCACGGCTCTGTACTCGGCACTACCTGCGGAAGTCTCATTTGATACCCAATAAATGTTTGACAGCGTTTCGGCGGAGAAGTCAGGCAAAGGCCTGGGTCGCATTTTAAAAACATCTCCTGACCTTTCCAACAGCAGCAGTAATTGCTAATGCCAGACAAGGAGAGAATGTAGTCTCTTATGATCCGCAGCTTTTTGAAAAACCAGGACCTGGTGGCGTTTTGAGAAAGTGGCTGAGATTCAAGGACGGAAATAGGTACCAACCTACAGTTTCCGGACAACAAAATCCATCCGGCTATAAGCTCTACCTAATAGCGCTCACACTGCAGCCAGCAATCAAAATAAACTGTGCATTGTATCCTCTCGAAAAGCCACGGCCCTTTAAGTCTCAGAGGGATCTCGGTTTCATTTTCTTTACCTTACTCTTAGTGTCGAGGGGCGAGACGTTGACGGCAGAGTGACAACAGAGCCATTCTTTCCATTTCATTTCTCTTTTGCTTCGTCCCAGAGAGAGATCAGAAATGAAATTACAGAGACATACCGATGACTGAAGGAACTGGGAACACAAAAGAAAAAAAAAATCCTCTCAAAGAGAAGAAGCAACTTCACTCTAGAGCACAGACAGAGAACTTCCTCCACCAGTGAGTGTGTCAAGAGGAATTCATCACTAGGCATAAAAATAAAGCTCCTTTCATATCAGGTTATTTAGTCCCGGTCTTCCTGCAGCGGTTATTCTTCCTGATAAAACATCTAGTTAATAATATATCTGTAAAAGTCTCAAAGCTTTACTTAAAATAAATGCGTTTTGTAATGATGGAAACTCTGGGGATACACTGTTCCTGATACTTATACAACCTCGTACGTTGAAAGTTTCAGTTTGAAATAATGACTAGTTTGTTGAACATCTCGCAGAAGATTATCGATTCCACCGGCAGTGATGAGTGAGCGCTTAAACCAGAGATAAATAGAGCCAGGTGCGTGTTTCGCCAGGAGCGCCGTGTTTGCTCCAAGTATAATGGTGCAACCGATTATTATGATCCCAGTAGTAGGTGGGGTTTTCAGCGGTCCTTCTGGCCAAGGAATAGACACATTAATCTCATCACCTGGGTCCATTGTTGATCACACTAATCACAACCGGAGGAGACACTGGATAGATGGAAATATGTGTGTTTACGGGGCCTGGAACAGGACTTAGGCAGGTGTTTGGTATCCGTGCCATCTCAGGCGCCAGTGTTCACTCTCTGCCCACTCGTATTATAGCCTTCAGCCAAAGAGACAGCTTGTGAGGCACTGGCCCCTGATCCCAGCACATTAGTTTAATGCCTAGATCTGTGGAACTGTTCCTGACTCCTTCTTTGGCTTGGCACAGCAGCTTGCAAGACAGAAAGACAGACTTGACACACATATACACGTGCAAACACACACACGCACACACAGAGTCTAGCTGCATGGTGGTGCAGCTCAGAAATGCAAAGTAGCATCCTCAAAAAGCTGCTTGCTTCTACTTTTTGTAGATTATAACTGGCATCACCAGTGAACAGCTGTGACATGTGGCAAAGGCGTTAGCATTCCAACATGCTGTTTTTCACCAACGCACTCTGCTGAAATGGCCAAAAGGATTGTGCGCTGGTAGTGCTGTCCCTGTTAACTAGACGCACCTGCAGAATTTATCCGTTTGACTTGCAACAACGGCACACCATGCGCTCGTGATTAGAAGTTATTTACCAAGAGTAACCGGATCGATGTGAGTAAATCACTGAGTAAATACACAGCAGGCTGCGAGATGACCAATTGTACCTTAAGAATAAGCCCATCCATCCTCGTAGACGCCATCAGTCGGAGACCAAGGGGCAACGAGCAACCCATCTGTCTGTGTGTCAGCACCTCCATGTCGACGCTAAGACGCCGCAATCTGTTCACGATAACCTGCCAACGAAAGGGAGCAAATAAACATCTGCACGTATATTTATACTCTGC
Source organism: Gymnapogon annona (assembly GCA_029814585.1). Classification (NCBI taxonomy): domain Eukaryota; kingdom Metazoa; phylum Chordata; class Actinopteri; order Kurtiformes; family Apogonidae; genus Gymnapogon; species Gymnapogon annona. The sequence goes on from JAPTHA010000027.1 coordinate 5,250,999, forward strand.
ATCCAAGCCTCCACCCTAATGAGCATTAGACACAGCGGTTGAGAGTCTGGACTTGAGTTTGGGCCAACGTTAAAGCGCATCATCTGCTGAGATGTTCTCATCTCTCATTTTCTCAGCTTCACCCAGACTCCGAGACATTTTGACAGCTGCAGAAACCCCTGGAGTGGAGATCTGGGAGCAAACATATGGGCTGTCAGTTGAATGGGAGAGACAAACTCCTGTTGAAGATTTTTCACTAGCCGACAGTTGGTGAGGATGGACATATTTTTCCACGAGGCTTAGCTGATGACTGGATGCAGACGGTTAAAAAAAATAAATAGGGAAATTATCAGAGTGTATTCAGAGTTTAGAGTGTTGCTTAGTCCGGCAAATATTTGCAACATAACAAAATCACTTAAGCGAGCACTTTCAATGCAAGTGAAGAGTCCACACCTGTACTGCACCCTGCACTTCAAGTGAAAAACATAAAAAGCACTTTCAGGGAATTAAAAACAGCAAACCCTCACTGAACTGTTGATGCAAGAATGACTTTCAGCTAAAAAAAAAAAAGTGATAGTAATAGAAAGACATAGCTTTCATCATTCAATTACAATATAACCTGACAACATATACTGTCAGTAGTATTTTTCAGTTGGTTGATATTGCTTTTTTTTTTTTTTTAGTTTGTGTGCATTTATCATTTAGAATATGAGCCTGATTAATGCCACGACATCACAGCAGTCACTTTTAACTACAACAGCTAAAAGTGCCCGGATGTCACTTTTCAGGCTAATCCCTTGATCACTTAAAAATACAATAATTCACACTAAGGTGGATATTTCAGTGCACATCGACAAAAGAGATGTTTCACTAAATCCCTGTCGGCACCGGTATCCGTCAGCTCCTCCTCGTTGTTTCTGATGTGGTAAAAACACCAGGCTCTGTTTGAACAGCCTATAAATTAGAGGCTGCGAGTGTTTGCACAGTTTAACCCCGGTGTGGGTGAAGGTTGATTGAGGAACACACAAACAGAGGTCGGTCTCGGAGATGGAGTTTCTACAACGTTATTTTCTCCTGTGGTTTAAGCTTCCTTAAGGCGGTTTCAGTCCCCAACACACACCTTTAGACCAGTCTGCCATTTCTTGCAACCTTGTGCAATTTTAAAGGAGGATGCAGAGTTTATGTTTAGAGCTTTGAAAAATAGATACTGAAGTAGGTAGAAGGAGATGAACTGACAACAGTGACTGTGTGCTTGGTCATAAAAAATTCAATGGAAGCCGACGGATTTGATTTAATGGTACGTTGCAGCGGAGCATCCTTCACGGACAGCAGTGGAAAGTAACTGCGTCATATGAGACTAAAACCATGTGTTTTTATGCTACAAACACATGGTGCACATCGCTGCCACCGGCGATCTAAACACATTGGGTGTGGAAACGTGAGCTTATCGCTTGAGTGTTAGTTATGTTTTTGCTGCTTCAGAACATTTTGTGCCAGTATCTTTAAGAATATAAGTGTCATGACTGTTTGGGGAAAAATAAAAATAAAATGTGTGATGCGCCATCTGTTCTGGAGGCAGTTAAGTGCCCATCTTGGGAAACATCCATAAGTTTTCTAAATCACCTGGAAGAACTATTAAGTGTTTTTCATTCAGAATCAGAATACTTATATATATATATATATATATATATACACTAAGGAACTATTATGGTTTACGAAAACTGTTTAGGTCGAATCGAAATTAAACGGACAGTGACAAAAATGGGAAAATAAAAAGGACAATGAACAATACAACTTAAAAAGGGGGAAAAATGTATTGGGTTTCTCTCTTACTCGCTGAGTGATGCTCTGGGTCAAGCAATATTAATGGCTAATGAGAATTAAATGGCTTAGCACAATACATTTAATCACTTTAATATTTTATAAGCTATAATTCTGGAATTCTTTTGTTCCATCTCCTCAAATTCCCAAAAATTAAACCTTTGTTTGTGATGCCTGAAAATTCTTATTAAAATAAAGCAAGCAGAATTGCAAAATGAAAACCGATAAAAATTCTCAACCCATAAATAAAATAATACTGCAGCAGATGCAATTCAGCTTTCTTCACCATTTCATACTAGTGTGTTTTTTTCAGAAAAATTACAAATGTCCCCACTTCAGTGTGTCATTGTCCTCCTACGTAAGGCTGACAGAAGTTGACAGGGTCTCTAGGCTTCCAGTTTAGTTTGAGAAGCTGCCTTTAGGGTCCTGACAAGGACAACTGACTTCACGCACCACCTGCCAATAATGTTAACAAGGACCCACAGCCCCATGCTGATGTGGCCTGTTCCAACACTGGAGGGTCCGCTGCCAGTAATGGCCATATCTCTCCCACATGGTGTCCAGCTCTCAGGAATCTTCCCCGCAGCTTCCAACGCAGCACAGCCCCCACACAGCCGCTGGAGACAGCACACGTGTCGTGCATACAATGCAGTAAGTCCCTGATATTTGTAAAGTACCAACTGTACACACGGAATCTACACTTTCACATGATTAGGTTACGACCCAGCACGCATTTACATTGGCGACAACAACGTACAAAAATGAATTTGAAGGTGTTAACCTATTTCTTCTTTCATTTAGTGTAAAGCATACCTAAGGAATAGAAGTCATCCATGTTACAGGTGAACGGGATTTCAGCTTCTAGAACGTGTTGAGGGGCAAATGGACCGTGCGATGCGCTTGAACAGATCATTTCTGAACCAGAACAACCAGCTTGTTGTGTATTAGTGGTATCATTTCACGGTGCTGGGTCGATTTAAACACAGCCACTTTTCTCCCCCAACTGTTATGGCATGCATAATAAAGAGGTGGGTGAAATCATTTGTCAAGCTTTGATGGAAGTTGTTTTGGTACCCAGGGGGCTGGTGTTTCTCAGTTTCGCAGGCGACGGCGAGTGTTTGTTCACTTAGCTCAAAAAAGGCCCCAACATTTAATACTTAGAACAAAATTATTATCAAAGCATTCTGCGGACACGGGTTTTCCCTCATATGAGAGCTAATCACTTTTAATGGGTGTGTGCGCGCTGTAATCACGGTGCCAACAAAGTCCCAAGGCTCGGGGCCTATTACACTCTTTAATATATTAATGACTCTCCAGTAAAAACCATTTAATGCAAGTCCCGAAAGACGCACAAGTCCAAACATCTTCCCTACTGCTTCGACGGCTCATGCATACACATGTCTTCTTCCCTAAGCTTTAAACACTGGCTTTGGTAAGCGTGTCAAAATACAGGTATTGACAAAATAAAAGCACAAACGCAAGCTTTTAAGGGGACGGATGTATTACAAATAACCGTTTATGAAGTCTTATCGTGCAAAACAATATGGCAGTTCTAAATGTTCTTGCACATATGATGAAAGGAAGTACTCAGTTGCATCATTTGGTGGTTAATGGTTGACAAGGTCGTTGCTGGTTTGTTCATTCGACACGTGCTCCAGCAGCGTATGCACCTAACTGAATCTGGCGGGTTATGCTAAGCTGTGCTAGCTGTATGACTACTGGCTCATTGAACTACACTGGACTCTTTCGGTTTTTGGTTGGTTTTCCACTGGGGACAGTGGACCGAAGGAGGAGAAGAAGAGGGGGGGAACTGGAGATGCAGGTGAGTGAGGGATTTGCGTTTGTGACCTGTGTTTGCAGGGTTTTTTTAACGGTTACGTTTCAACTGTTAGCGATTAGCAGCTGTGAACGCTATGCTAATGGTGGCTACGGATTTTTCACTGCCATTTCTCTCCGAAGGACGCATTAACGGCCCCTCGTTATCGTTATCAACTCTGGGACTTCAATCATGTCTATGTGGTCCATGTTGTGTAAGAATTCAATTTGCTGTGTATCTGTTCTGTTCTGCTCTTTTTTTTCTACTCTTTGTATTACGCTGCTGTCTGTGAAATTTCCCCTTGTGGGACTAATAAAGGTATATTCAAATTCAAATTCAAGGACTCGTATGGGACAGTTAGCTTGGACGACATTCCAAACATGGTGATACACCTTGCCTTTAAATACACACTTGGAAATGAGTTTGATATCGTTCCACCGGTGCTGATTTCATCATGACACACCGGCCAATCCATTAGCCTATTCGGGTGGCTTTGTGAAACTCCTCTGTGCCATTAAAAACAGCCAAATGACGGAACGAGTGCCGGATTTGGGGCCGATAATGAGTTGGGCGACGATGAATGGACCAAGTGAGTTTAGGAGAAATGAGTTATAGAAGAATCAGACCAGAGCAAATAATATTTTTCCTCAGTGATCAAAATGTTTATTAATTAAAGTGCTTTTTTAAAAAAAAATTTTACTACTTGCTACATTTTAGTGAAGGGGATTTAAAAAGCATACATGCAGGAGACAAAAACAAAAGCAGATGGTGACTAGTGCAGCACCTGGGCTCTGCTTAGATCATAAAACCCTTTCAATCTCCTTTAATCATTAAGGACACTAGTGGGTAGACAGTTATTGTTCCGACAAGTGTATCTGCTCTGTAATGCGCCATAAACACATCCTAAGGGCACTGTGTTCCACATTGCGGTGGTAATAGCCCAGCACATAAGTAGAACTAAAGACACAACTCGGTACATTCACACTTGTTCAAGGCCAGGACAGTGTGAGGAATATATTCACATACACCGTTCATGCATGGATGACGGTACTGAATTAGGTCAGTGCCATCGTTCGCGTTAAGACCTGTGAGGGCCTTTAAACTCTGTTGTAATTACAAATTATTTTTATAATTAATTTTGGGCTTTCTGTTCCATTAGCTGGCGGTTATGCAGGTTACAGCTAATTGAAAATGTTATTAAGCTAATAATGTTTACTTAGTCTTGTGTGGGTTGAACCCGGCGCTGCTCAAAGTGCATCTCCTCCCTCTCTGCCTTTCATTCCCAGGAGTTGTTTGCTTATTGTAATTGAAGATGGAAGAGGCTTTTTTTCCCCCTCCTTCAGGGCAACCTCAGTCCCCTAATCCATATTGACATGGAGTCTCAAAGAGATGAGCAGAATGTTAACCTGCAGTGCTGCGATGTCCCTCATTATAGAGTGGCACGAACCCATGGACGCAGAATAGCCAACTGGACGCCGCCTCCTCCTCCTCCTGCCAAACACAATCACGTTATGACTTTTCTCCTCTTAATATCACTGTCTTTGCAATTCAGAGGAACTAGTTTATCCATGTGTTCAAAACACAATGCATCCATTCTGGGATGCTTCACTGAAGCGCCTCAAGTCACATTATGACTCACTGAACAATAGGTGGTAAGCGTTTGCTATGAGCTCAACTGTCTAACACATAGTGGTTTTTGTTGTACTATTTGGTAATTATGACACGCACACAAAAAAAATTAAATATACTCAAGTTTCATCTGTTCACTCCACTGTAAGCCATATAAAAGGTTCCTCTGTTAATCCTTCTTACTGAGGGCAATTTTTTCCCATGTAACCGTGAACGTGTCCTCGATCTAATTTTCTGCCATTACCTCTCTGTCTAACTTCATCAGGTTCCAGCCAATCACGAGGCAATAATTATTTCAGGTAGGCACTCTCATTTAATCATTTACAGTAGCTGTGGCCACACTCAGGTAAATTTAGAGTCATTGTATACGATGGAAAGTGGTGGTTGGAGTCGTTCATCTAAGACACACCGAGTTTCAGAAATATAAAGCAATATATAATATTCACATTAAAAGCAGTTCCAAGTATTGTCACTTATACACCACTTAAAAATCGTAATGTTCATGTTAATCCAAGTGTCTTTTTGTCATGCTCTTGCTGACAAGCATAAAGTATATTATAGAGCATAATGCAGAGTTTGTCTGTTTTTTTCTTGTTTCATATTGTTTTTTCTGAATAGAGGATGAAAGTGGGCGGCACATGCACATTTGTATGCACCCAAATTCTCCTCATTATAAAACCCTCAAACTCATCCTGAAACTTTTGGGCCATGTCAATTTAATTGGGAAGTTTGAGCTTTATCTGAAAAGCGTGACAGGACAGTATCCAAGAACCTTGACGTGACGAGAAACCGGGACAAACAACAACCATGGTGAGTAACGTTTGCTAATGTTAGGCAAACAGAGAGACTGCGAGTATTTGTGCCTTTGTTAAAATGATTTTTCCTTCTCTTTTGCTTCCAACCCAGACAACGGCACAGGCATGTTGTGAGCAGCGGCACGTTCATTTTTTTGGTTCCCTCTGCTTTGCTGTCAGATAGGGAATGATTTCATCTTTAACGTGTGACTACATTTCAAGAACAAGCCTGGGAATTTGGTTTTTTTTTTAGTTTTTTCCAAATGTCAAATTTCTTACTGAATGCTTTCCTGGATTTATTGAGGTTTCCAAATGCGACCACCAGTTGATTGACACCTGGGCTTTAACATCCGGTGCCCGGCCTACTTAACCTCTTGGCGTTCTCACCTTGTTGCTGCTTTTGCTCTGGAATGGAGCGAACCAAACACCCCCCCCCACCCCATCAATCTGCAAAAGCTAGATTTGCATTAATGAGGCCTGCGGTGTTAAGCCTGAGGGGTGGCTTTTGGTTGAATCACCAGCTGCTGCAAAAATAAGCCACAAACTTTTACTGACACAAGCGTTTAGGCAGACTGTGCACTCGGGAGGATCTGAGGTGGAGGACATTTGAAGGAGAGTGTCTTGATTTCGGCCTTGTATCATTTTAGCATTTGACACTTTTACTTCGAACATACCGGAGAAATAGTAGTTCATTTCTGGGTTTAGAGATTTAGTGAGCATAAAACCACTTGATGGAAATTTATTTGATTCGTATGACATTTATTCTGCGCTCAGTTAGGCCTAAACATGTGAAACTGTAAAACATGTAGATGGTAAAATCATGTAAATGTCCTCGGCCCTGGAACACTTCTTCCATTCCGACCATAAAGGAAACAAATTATGTACTGCATTTATTCGCTGTTACCCATTTCCAGGTGAGGGTTCACTTTTGATTTAAAAGAAATGTACTGTTGCAAATGACTTTTGCACAAGCCACAGTGGGAAAAGAAAGCCATTATTTACTAAATCTGCCTTTCCACATGTTCTGCTTCCACTGAAAGTAGGTCTCTGGCCTCGTACACTAGAGATGACTTGCAGGGCAGCCAATGTTAACAGACTGTTTGTATTACCCATCTTTAATTTATAGCAGACTCTTTCTGTCCTCCGTGTGCTTCCAGTGGCCGCAGGGAGCCCGGGCTTAATGTTGAATGTCCAGATAGCTCTCTGCAGTAGTTCTCACCTCTATACAAAAATTACCGGCCTCCCTTGTGCGTTACATGCATGGTATGAGTAAACCTTGTGAAAATGCTTTCCGGCTTCTGTCAGACTGTTTCGTGTTGATGGAAAAACATAATTGATTTGGAACCATTTTGAATTGCCTCTGAATTTGTAGAAAAATCCTTTGGTTGGGGAGTATCCATCCCAATATATACAGGGCATCATTATTCCTCACCGCATGCATTTCCCTTCAGAGCCTTCCAATGATCAATCTCCAATCATGTTATTATTATGGAGCTATTTCCAACAAAGAAAGTGAGATTGAAGCTCCAGTGACTTGTTGAATGAAACCCTAATGGATAGCTGTGGGAAACTGCCACAGAGACTGATTAATTAGACCTTCACCAGGAGCTCTAAAGCCTCTCCCTTCCATCTCATTAGAACAAAAGCCCCCACATCTTGGCTACAATACTTATTATCCTTTCAGAGTAGTGAAAACTGATATTCTCTGCATGCACAATTGGCTCGTGATAACATTTGAGTGTATCGTGTTGCTGCCGCGGAAGGCGATGACATTTTGTTTCACTTCCCGCTGCACATCCTACAACTGTGTTTCCTCTCACCCTCGGTCCCCTCTGATTAATGACGATCTGATATTCTACCGGTTAGAGCAGGAGTGGAGTCTGACCAGGTGTGACAGGCCAGTAGGTCTAAACAGCAGGTGGTGATAACAAAGATGGTCACCTCAGACAAACAAAAATCCCCCACAGAAAAACTAACTAACTCACAAACAAAAGAATAACACCTCTGTGCACAGCATATGGAAATATCCAACAAAACAAAGCTAGGATTATTATTGTGTGACTAATCAATGAGTTTGTTTTTTAAGGTTGTGTAGTCGCAGTCGCAACGTAGAGGTGTATTACTTAATAAAATTGCCATCTAGTGTGTGTGTATATATATA
>JAPTHA010000027.1:5296280-5310607 GCA_029814585.1 Gymnapogon annona
TGTGTGTGTGTGTGTGTGTGTGTGTGTGTGTGTGTGTGTGTGTGTGTGTGTGTGTGTGTGTGTGTGGGTGGGTGGATTTCATCTGCTGCCTCTGACGCTGCCATTGTGGGTTGGGAATGTCTCATTGTATGAATGGAACTGTAATATTGTCTAATGAAAAATCCAAATAAAATATATTAACACTGGAAGGTTTGTGTAAATTCTCATTCATCCAGGTCAAAGGCATCTCTAGGCAACTGAATCAGGTCAATTGGACTGAGTTTTCTCTTGGGATGCGTTACTGCCCTTATCCAAGTGTCTTCATCAGTTCATGCAGGACGAGGCTGGTCAGTCTGATTCAGTTGCCTATATACTGAAATACTGAAGAGGTCTTTATGCAAAAAATAAAAGTGCTCGGCATCAAGTCAGATTTTATCAGAGCCTGTTTGAGAAGTCAGCACTGGTTTGCGCGGCTGCTGGAGGACAACGGTGTTCTGAAGACAGCAAACGAACCAGAGACATGCTCCATCCTGTCAACATTCCACAGCACTGCAGAAAGACCTGTGGAAAATTCCTGCCTGAAACCTACAGAAAAGAACGAGGGCAGAGGGAGCAAGGCAGACAAAATGTAACCTTCAAGTTGTGATGGTTGAAATAAATCTTTTATCGCTGAATAAACGCTCACAATCACTGTCAGGTTTATTTTAAAGATAGTGAAAACCGGCTCGGTTTATGACTGACTGCGGGTCAGAATAAAGCCTCCCCGCACCACAGACGCCCAAATGTCATGAATCTACGCTGCATCTTGGAGCTGTCCAACAAAATATCCATTTATTCTGGCCTCCGCAAACAATTGAATAAAAAAGGCCACGGGATGAATATTTATCAAAGATTAGATGCCAAGGCTTTCAATCAAAATCCAAACGTAGTACATAATTCTTATCCACATGTAAAGTAGGAACTATTTATTCCACCGCTGTGTACTTCAGGCGGATAAATAGGCCCATGCAGAGCTATACGTCTGCCTTTCCCTGTTGCCTTCTCCTCATCTGGAGAGCTTGGCCTGTGAAGAGGAATCGGCATTAGATGTTGATACATAATTTAGTTTCTCAGCTGCGTTATCCAACCTTTGCTACCAAATAAATATGTAAAGCCGGCGGCTGTGGCTCTTATTTTCAAAAGTCAGAAACTCATTTGGCCCCTCATGTTCTATTCAGATAAGCGGAGGCTAGATAATAACCAATGCCAGATTACAAACTCCCAATTTAGAGCCAATGACGTCTAGAAATATGAAGCTGTAGGGACTGTTTCTGGGATAAAAATCAATGACCTTCTGTCTGTTGTTACGATCTCGGGTTGTCTTTGTGTTTCCAACCACTGCTTTGTTTTCTTTCATTCAATATTATTAAATAGCTGCACACTACTAGTAAAACTTTCCAAAGGTTACATTTTCTGGCGTGTTCTGAAAAACTCAATGACCCGATGTCGAGGAATCATTCAAAGAAAATATTCCAATATTAGTTCTGAGCATTGGAAATATTAGTATTTAATGCAGATGAGTGAATCTACCCCGTGCGTGCAGAGATGTACACAACACACCTGCAAAGTCTCCATCTCATTTGCACATGCCCACATGATCCACACTTACACTTTGGAGGGAGAAAAAAAATTGACATTCGCAGAAACTCGCACTTTTAAAGCAATTCACTCCTCCTGGCCCATGGGAACTGAACATTAGAGGAAAAAGAGATCACTTTTCTTACACGCAAGAACAAACAGCGTTATCACCTGATCGTTTTTTTATAGCTTTGATCTATAAATAAGACTTCTGCCTTCATTTTGCTCACACAGCAGGGAGCGGGTGACACAATATGACTGAAGCATTTGATCTCGTTTTGGATGATGATGTGATGAAAACCTGCTGAGTTGTTGGAGGAAAAATCACCTGAAATAAGACTCAAATAAATTCCAACGATGCCAAACATAGTTCTCAAGAAACTTATAAGCCTGACAATTTTAAACAGGCATTTTGGATCTTTTTAGACATGTTCATTATTGTTAATTTATTCTTCTTGGGATATTTTGGCCCAGTTTAACAGTCGACATAGTAGAGAAATGGCAGAGATACAAAAAAAGATAGCAGTGAGAACTGCTATTAAATCATTGTAAATGCAGCTACACGTTGTGTGCCTTAAACATTAGTGCCAGGAATTAGTATTTAGTCATTTGTAACTGCAGAACGTTTAATTTTTTTTTCAATTAGCACAGGTATCCGAGTAACAAGTGATGAATAACAAAGACAAGTAGAAGCGTGTTGCTGTGAGATAAATATCTTAATATTATTAAATTAGAAGACTTCACAGAGTATTCTTGGCCTTGTAAATTGAAGAATTATCTCCTCGTCAATAGCTCACCATAAATGTTCTTTTGCAGGCCCACCTTCAATAATCCTCTAACTCTATATATTCAATTCAGTTCAGCTTTTCCAATAATGTAAAGAAATGATACTAGAAGAATCAAACATAACTCCACAAAGGCTAACTTCAGTTTCTGTAGCATAAAAAAGTGTCTACATTCTCCATCAGCTGCCACTGCTGCTGACCGTTGAACTGAAAACAAACATTTTTACAAAGCTTTACTATGAAGTACTACATCAAATTTGTGCACGTTGTGATTACGAAATTCAAATAATACGTGAACCTCCAACTAGTTTTCATCAGTTCAAAAAAAAATCATTCCTTTTCATTAGACTATTTCATGCTATTGTGTTTGTCATGTTGCTATTGAGCACTAAAGAAGTGGGTGTAACATTTTCCATTTTCACACGTCCATGATTCCAACAATATGAATTCCACACGATATTTTCATGCTAGTTTGTGTGGAAGCTTTAAATATCTTTAAGTGGTATTGCACTATATAATTGAGAACAGTGCTCTGCTTATATTCACAGAAGCCAGTACCAAAAAAAAACAAAAAACAGAGGGTTATCTCTACACGATCACACCTCCTCCATATTTCACTGAAACTATGTGCGATTATTCAATTAAAATTTCAGAAAGACATTTCCAGCAACCCTCCTACACTATCTATATCTGGTGAAAACTTCAAACGACGACTGTCTAAGAAGCCCCAACAGGCACCTCAAAAAAAAGGGTCTGAAAGTTCATTAACAATAAAGGCAGTTTATCTACGCCAGCTGATAGCGACGGCAAATGTGATGCTGATGACACAAGAAGAACAACTCTGGCATGGAGATTAATTGTCGACATTTATTCATTCGTGTGTTTTGCCGGCGAGAACCCACACACTGTGCACTTCTGCCGTTAAAAGAAATAAAGCCTGGCGTTTTGCTGAGAGACCACACTAATGGCTGTTGATGTGTTCAGAGAATGCGGTTTTCAACAGCAACAGACAATAGCCTGGCGCCGGCCGCACGCAGGTTTCAACTAAATAACCTTTAAACTTTCAAGAGACGGCCACTGCGGCGTCCACTGTCACACCTCACTCACTTCACTTTTGCTTTTTATTGTTTTGTCCCTGCATTACCATTTACCCCCGAGGAACCTGAGGAGCCGAGATTGCCTCCCTGTGACCCCCTTTTCAGTCCCGCAAGACAATGTATTGACTTTCTGCATAAAGGTACCCAAACCTTGTGCTCTGAGGTTAGCTGGAGAGGAAAAAAAATCAATCCACTGGTGAACCTGTGTATTTGAAAACATGAATTCAGAAAACGGACCTGGAATGACCTTCAGTTTATTGTATTAGCTGGAAATCCAGGTTTTGAGCCGCAGCCGGCTTCAATATTTAACCTGAACATTACATTACTATTAGATGGCACTTGGCAATTGTTCAGCTCTATATACCCGAGCAGGGCTTATATGACTTGGGAAGTCTGAGGTCAACATGTCTCTCTGTGACTCATGCGGTTCACTTATTTATGTGAGGGTTTTTGGTTCATATGTTTGTTTGTTTGTTTCTTCTCTGAGTAAAAAGCTTTATTAAAAAAGAGGGAGACGGTCTGTCCACTAGTGAATCTGACTAAACTCAAACTGTCAAAGTATGTGAAGAAACTGACAGAAATTCTATTGACAATCACTAATAAATGCATTGATAGAAAATGGAAATTAAACGCCCCTTAAACATGAAATTAAACATGAACCTGGAGAAAATAACCTGCTGGATGCAAAAAGAAGTAGTATGATTTACAAGATTTGGAACCATTTGTAAACTACATGGAAAATTTACCAGCACACCATATTGGTTCAGCTCTATATACCCGAGGTTAGAGGTCAACAAATGTCTCTGACTCATGCGGTTCACTTATTGATTTTTTTGTTTGTTTGTTTTATTGGGGGGGTTGTGGGGGATGTTTGGGGGAGTTTTTTGTTTTGTTTGTTTCGTTTTGTCTGTTGTCTCTGGTCCAGTCATTATGGGTTGTGAATGTCGTCAAATCAAAAATCAAATCAAAGTTTATTTATAGCACCAAATCACAACAGTCGTCTCAAACCACTTCACATGCATAGATCAAATAAAAAGAAACCCAACAGAGTCCTCCAGGAGCAACACACTAGTGACAATGGTGAGGAAAAACTGCCTTTCCTAGGCAGAAACCTCAAGCAGACCCCAACCCCTGGAGTCTTGGAGTGGATGCATGTAACTGTAATATCGTCTAAAGAAAAATCTAAATAAAATAACAAAAAACAAAAAAGGATGGCACTAATTAAAAAAATGGTCAATGGTACATTTTCAATTAGTTCGCCATATGCAAGCAAAATACACACACGTGCTCTGGCAAATGCAGAGAAATCAGAATCACCGCCCTGATCGCCCTCGACCTGTGTGGAAAAAGTGGCTCCACCGTGCTGATATTGGACCCAGGTGCTCCGTGTCTGATCTGTTGTGTGACCGGGTTAACTAATGGACTGGCTAATCAAAAGGCCTTTGGTCGTGTCTGTCTCACTTTTGTCAATAGACCAGTGCTGACCTCTCAAGTACGCCTGCACCCGGCTCCCTCCCTCAACACAGACACAGAAGCCCGGAGAGTCTCATTGAAAACAAACCAGGATTAATCAGCACCTCCAGCCAGCTGGAATGTCCCCAGTTCCTATAGAAGTACAGGCTTAGTGAAACAACCAGACAGGTATTCTGAACGGGAAAACAAGCCCAGACTTATTCACCGGTGTGGCTGCAGTGCACCATAATAGAAAAAAAAAGTGGGAGTGTTTTGTGAAGCTTTTTTTTTGGAACAGAGCTCTCGACAAGAAGAAACACATTTGGCAGAGAAAAATGTTGCAGATTCTGAAGAACACTGTGAATGCGGCCAAGCATAATGAAACATTGTGTTATCGCAATTTAATGTGTTTAATCCCCATGGCAACGAGGAATGATTTGTTTTCCCGATGGCTTCGGACACCAGAGAGGAGAACTCCAGTGGGGCTGGGGGTGCCACACATGGCTCTAATGGCACCTACCAGCCATTCACGCTCAAGTAATGTTCAGACAAGGCACAACGTTGCGAGAGAAAGAAGCCTTTTTCTATAATTCCTGCTGCGATACCATCCCTCCACTGTTATTACTGCACGTTCCTTTACACCACCGTCAGTCAGCAAAGTACATAAACACGGGGTACTGACGGAACCCCTGTCTCACACATGAATGGAAGAATTATCATGCACCTTAAAGCCGCGGCGCACTCATTTTGGAAAGCGACTTTGCGTCCTGCGCTACATTTTGAAAAAAGCTATTTTAAAGGTTGGTTTGGTGCAGCCAATCAGAGGGGGCACAATGCCCTCTGAAGAGTGGGACCCCCACTCTTCAGCTTCAATTGTCATTGACACTAAAGTTCATCAAAGAGATGGATTCCGTTCATATAGGGGTGCGTATGCCAGTATTTCATTTTCAGTGCGATAATCAAGATATTAACTAGAGTCTATTACCTAAGGTCATTGCTAAAAGGAATAGATGTGGCTGCACTTTCTCAGTGATTAATTATTGAAGATATTCTACACTTTACTTCAAATCCCATTAAACATAAACATTAATGGACCAATACCGCAAGCTGTTAAATTTGGTGCATTAAAACTCTACTGTAAAACTGCACCAGATTATGAACTATACTGAATTTCATTCGTACCTGTTCAATAATACAGTATCCTGCAGACTATTCATATTTACTGAAGATAAAAACAAATTTCTACATTGGACAGTAAGATTATTGCAGATTCTGTCATCCTAACATAATTGTTATATACCTTTTTTTTTTTGGAGTTTAGTTTTTTTTTTCTGTGTCAGCACTTCTAAATAAGACCCAATCACATTTACACCATATTGGTGTTGAACTCATATAAACCATATTCACGCTGGCTCTCCATTATTTTTCACAGGAGCGACAGCCCATTTGTATTCTGCATGTGACAGCTCGAATCTGCATCCAAATGGGGAATGAAATATTTATGCTACAAAATGATGGCACTCCTCATTGTCAATTTGCTTGAACATAAAAGTGCATTAGAAGCTAGGTGCATTCCTGCTCAGGCAAGTCAGAACAGAATCAGCGTCGTAGAGGGAGAGACAAGGGGTGGTGATCAAGGAAGAGAGGCAACCTCGAGGTGGCCTTGGGCTAAGAGCCTGTAGACAAGGCCAACACCCAGGAATCTCACAGAGAAGCATTTAAACTGCTGTAAATGTCAAAAGCCTCTGAAGCGAATACCATCCTTTTAAAAATGAAAAGCACTTCCGTTTCATTATTCACTGGGTTTTTTTATGTTGTCTTGAGTCTTCAGGTAGGAACATACGACGCCGCTAATGAGGAGCATAGTGTAAATATGAAGCGTAGATGACAAGCTGCAGTACAATAGGCCCATAATGCAATAGCATGACAAGCGCATGAAGAAACAGACGGCATACGCATAACAGGATATGTTTTTGGAATGTGTATGTGTCGTTGTGGAGCAACTGTCACATATGTTGTTGAATCTGTGCTTGTGTGTGTACATATAACTGATGTCAGAGATTGTTTGCTGCAGAGAGTTGATTGTTTGTCATCTCCATTACTAAGCTGACAGTGTCTAACATAAAGCGAGTTCTTATTTCGACGCAAAAAAATGCTCGTCGGATTTTTGCGTTTAGTCTCAAGTTGTTCAGAGCCTTTCTTCCGCTAATGTAAAGACAACTCAACACACGCTCCAACACGAGCATCGCAACAACAACAAAAAACCCTCTTAAACCCATTTGGCCCCAGTACTAGAAGCAGCTGCACCTCTGTCTTTGTTGCCATGGTAATGCTGGATGCTTGTAACAATACACACATGCTTTTTATCCACGGGATCAAAGGAACGTCAAGTAAAAGCTTAACAAAAACCAGTAGTCAGACAACAGCAAACAACTCAAACAAGTCCAAGACTGTATTTGAAGAACAATTTCAAAGTAGAAGTATTAGTCTCTACCATTAAAACTCACTTAATGAGCCACAGGCTAGCAAAAAAAAAAAGGTCACATTATGAAGTGAACATTATGAATTTTGTCTCACCTTACCATTTTCAGTTTATAACTTGGTTTTATAAGAATGCATGTTCTGCTACTGGATACTCTGTTGCTTTGTGTTAGATTGAAATAACTCCCACTGGAACCAAATGGCCCAGGGGAAGAATAGGTTAAATAAACACACTAAGTGTAAAGTGAGGAAATAATGTGAGTTCTGATCAGACTACTTAGTAGTGCTAATAATATTCTTAAATAATCAATTCTGCTCCTGCTCCCCAGTCGTCGCATCATCTTGGTCTTTTATTTATCCCATGGTGTCTGTTTTGATGCTGGGGGTATCACAATAGTAGAGCTCATTATTTGGTGAAAAAGTCATTTAGCTGTAATTGTGGTCAATATTGTGGCTGCAAATAGCAATGTGATTGCATGGTCATTTAACGTGAGAGCTCATAAAAGACAATATGGATGACTCGTTTAGAAAAATAACAGGTATACAAAAACAAGAGCTTAAAAAATGCAACAAAACAAAAAAGTTTTTATATTTTTTCCTGAATACCTCTTTCAACTAGAGTCACTGAATCTAAATGATCAGTGATGTTTTGCTTTTTTGCCCAGCAGAAGCTTATACATGGCTACAATGGTAATTTGATTAACTGTGCATCCCTACCCCACATTTTGAAGTCAGATCGAGTCATTGACCTCGGGAAACTCATGACATGGTGATCTACTTAAAGGCAACGCCCTTATAAGGAGTGTTGGGCTTATAAGGCAAAACACAGATTATAAGATTAAGATCATATCTTGTGTCAGACTGTGTTCACCTTTTTTAATTCCCACCTCCAACTATCTTTTTTTTTCCAAATCCAAATGAACTTATTTTTTTGTGCCTAAACTTCTTTAGCTATAAAAAAAATAATAAAATAAAATATGCCTACCCTGTGCTTCGAAAACTGACAGGAGTACTGTGAATCAGTATGTGACAAGTGGGAGTGTGTAGAATAATCATATAACATTACAGTGTTTCACCCATGTGCACAAAGTCACCGTGGGGACGCTTCTACACGAGCACATGGCTCCCAGAGGCCCTGCGCAAATGTGAATGCAGTGTACCTGATAGAAGCTCAAATTCCTTACAGTGACGTGTTTCAACAGTTTTCACGCCGCTCGCAGCCCTAGGGGAGTATAGTGCTGAAACACGGCACCTTTTCATTCAACGGAGCTCTTCCTATGGGTCAGTGCTCAGCCCAAAACATCCCTGAACGTCTGCGTTTCTTACTCGTAACCCTGCTCGTTCAGTCGCGTTGCAGGCTTTTAGACCTCTTGAATGCACCGTTGACCAGCCTGTCAACTCTGAGTTGTGTGCGCCACTGAAATAAACTGCCACTGGTAAAAAAAAACAAAAAAAAAACCATAAAAATAAATACAAAAATAAAAAGCCCACAAGCTGATCTGGAAAGAAGCTTTTAAATGTTTAACAAAACGCAATTTCCTAAGAAAGGCTGTGTTTGTGAATAAAAGCAGAACTCGCCACTTCTAATTATAAAAACAAGCCGTGCTAGCTGTAAACTGCAGGAGACATTTACTCAGAAGAGTTTGTTTTAAATGGGAGAAAACTTTGTAGACTAGTTTTTACAACTGTGTTTGATGTTTATATATTGTTTTGGCGGTATCAATAAAGAAATCTTGTACAACACAATCGCTACAAGCTGCGGTATAATACTAAGCCTGTTCTTCTCTACCCTTATGAAGGGTAGAGATGTGACTATTTTTAATCGCTTCGACATTACATTTCTAGACAGTGACAACAACAGTTCCTGGTAGGACAGTGGGTCAACACACACAGGTCCAATGTGGCCTACTGGGTCTGTCAGGTCCAATGTGGTGTACGGAGTCTGCAAGATCCGATGTGGTCTACGGGATCTGCAAGATCCAATGTGGTCTACGGGGTCTGTAAGGTCCAATGGGGTCTACAGGGTCTACAAGATCCAATGTGGTCTAAGGTACTATGAAGTAATGACACTAATGTAAGTAATGAAAGGGCTGATGTGGCTAAAAACAGGTGTCTTGGGTTGTTGGAATGTTATAAATGTGATGTTCTTTTCACTTTCCAAGAACTGCATATATAAAAAATACAACAAAAACGCATGCAATTTTTTTTTGCCAAATATGCCAACCTTCATCCAGTCTCCTTAGTCTTCAAAGCAGGTCCTCCTTTCCAGCATGTAATTTCTTTTATCATTTCAATTAATTCGATATTAGTATTTTTGAACCAGACAATTATGAAAATACTGTAGTGCCATAGATTTTTTTTAATACATAATAAATCATTTTGAACATTTCCACAAAAATAAAGTGATGTGACGTCCTCCAACCACACACTTAAAATTGGTTAAAATTGTGACAATCAGAGTATTATTGTGAGTGTCAAGGGTTCACAGCACCATCAGAGACATCAGTTGACATGTTTGAGTGTCTGTCTAGCAGAGAACACAACGGAAACAAAAGAGATATGGGTTTGACTGCGCATTTTTACACTAAGTAGCGTTACTCCATCGGACATGCCACCACTGGATGCGGCGTGAGCTCACAAATTCTCCTGCAAAACTCTTTGTGGCTGTGGTTAGTCAGCCAGACACCAGGCTGCCTCGGAGCAGAGTGTTTTTAGAGGCTCGTTTTTCACCTGTCACCTTCCACTGGTCCGAAAGATTACCCTGAACAAGTCACACTGTCCACAGCTATCTGGCCCACACAGAACACAGAGGTAAGGCACGGGCCTGTCTCTGGAGGACAACAGCCCATACTTCAAAGATATTGGTATCCTTGTCAATAAAGTCACATATAAAAGAAGATTGGGTTCAAATGAATGCACTCTCCGGAGAAATATCTCGTCAGGTGAGCCTTGGTGCAGCGCTTTTACCTCAGGAATGTTTTTTTGGCACTGCTCCTCCTCACCCATCAACCCCCACCCCCAATCTCAACCTACCCCCCAACCCCTCTCCCATTGTGAGAAGGAATGCTTTTCAAAAAGTCGGGTCTTTCAGGTTGAGGGATGTTGGGTGTCGCCCCGTTTTTTTCATTTAAAGGTAGAAAGAAGGATATTTACTCACAGAAAACAAAGCCTTGGAGTTTCTTAAAGCTAAATCTATTGCGCGCGTGTGTGTGTGTGTGCGTGTGTGTATGCCTCCGAGCCCTCTGACAACTTAGTTAACTGCAGCGTTGACTTACTTTGATAAGATATTATTCTGACTTTACAAGGAAAGGGTGCACGGAGGCAGAATATATCGCCATTGAACCTGAATTCAAAGGCTTTTTCTCTTCTCTCTTTTGGAAGTTATCTTTCAAACATTGCAGTGGAATGGGTTTGAGGGGAGTTTTACTAAAATGCATCAGAAATAATCTGGCCTAATAAAAAATGCAGTTTACTCTAGAGAACGGGAGAAAAATGAGCAAATTACAGCCGAGGCTCATCATAATGAGCACGAGGTTCCTATTAAATGAATATTATATTAGACCATTTATTTCATTTGTCCTGTTTTTTTTTCTTCCTCTGACTCTTCTTACAGTGTGGATGAGATGTTGTGTCTGATGTATTTGGAAGTGATGTAAAGTGAGACGGTTGTGTTAATGTAGAGGCTTCAGCAGTTTTAGGGAATAGTACGCGTGCTTTGGTTCCTGTTTCTGTTCTTTTTGTTAATTCTTCCAGTTACACCCACCCACACGGGATGGGTGTGGTGATTTTTTTTTTTTTTTATGCCTGTGGAAAATGGGTGGTCCTACTCGGGTGCTTGATTCGTATTGGTTGAGGCTGCTCTAAAAGCACCGATACCTGAACAAGGTAACGAAAAAAGTCGCAGTAGTTACAGGTAGCACCTAGACAGATGTGGTGTTACATCGAGGCTGCTCTAAGTACTTTTGTCATTTGATTTGCATCGCATTTGTAGACATGGCGGACGAACATGAGGTGAGTATTCCATTTTAAACCAGGTAAGACATAAAAAGACGAAAGTATGATTTTGCAAATATTGCTAGACTTTGTAGCGCTACAGTATTTTTTATAATAATAATGGTCTGGTCCCAAAGTACTGGTATTAAAATGAATTGAAATGATAAGAGAAATGACATGCTCCAAAGGAGGATTTGCTTTTAAGAATTGAGGAGACTGGAGCCGGACAGTGGTGGGATTGGTTGCAGTTGTGTGGACATCAGCTTGTGAAAGACAGGAAAGTGCGTCTGTGATTAAAGATGTGGCTCAGGTGTGGAGAGTATAAGCAAAAGCGTGGAGATGGTGTTTCCCCAGGTTTGGACTCGGGACGGATAGCGAGATTGGCTGTGGTCAGGTTACACTGATGACTAAACAGCCATTCGTCTCAGGCCTGTGAGAACATGCCAGAGCCATTGATTTCAACGGCAGCCCGAAAACCCCGGAGCCATGGAGAAGGGCAGGCCTGGTCTCGCTGGGGCTCAGGCTAAAACTCAAGGAAAAGGGAGAGGCCAACTTCCAATTCCTGCTTCACTCGTTCCCACCCCCTCATCCTACAAGGTTTCTACATAAATCACGCCGCCTCAATCATCTGCTCGGCAACAGGCGCCAGACTCAACCTCCGTCCTGAAACTTAACATCCACAGTAAAGCTTTAAGGCTCGACTTAATGTAAGTTATGCTTGTTGTAGAGGGAAAGTGTGAATGAATTACAATCTGGAGTCGCGGAGGAAAAAACAAAAAAAAAAAGATGTGTTGTCTGCGTTTCGGCCTTTCACACCCATTTTTTACGCTTCTTACAAGAATATTCCATGTGTTCTATCCTTCATTCCACCGGAGTCTGTATCTGCTTTTAACCAGATTTCAGTGGTGTGAAGTGTACGAGACATGGGGATATGGCTTCAACGGCTACTAACAGGAGTTAAAACCAGACGGAATCCAAGGCAGAAGTCAAAGAATGAAACTACTGTGTTATTATACCCAAGCAAAGCATATCTGAACATTAACTTCGAGTATGAACGACATGAAGTGAACATCTGAACATGTTGTAGAGGTTCCTGTTGTAAAATAAAGCACCGTGTTCACACTGCACTTTTCTGTTATATATATGTACTGGCAATAATAAGATATTGTTCTGAGCCACTGAGTAATACGAATAAATCTCCCTGACCTTGTGCTCACGTCTTCTTTTTTATTTCTTTTTTGCAACATCTCAAATCATTACAGAGCCATTATGCCACCCACACCCAAGTATCTGTAGTTCTCAGCCCCTGAGCAGGATTTCTTTTTTTTTTTTTTCCCATTAGCCAACAACGAGAATCTGAAACTCAGCCCACACAAACAACCTTTACTGTTTGGCAAATGAAGCTTATTAACAATTTAAAACATGCCCTCACTGTAGCACACACAATAATGTCATTAAACATGTTTCTCCCTGCTAGAGAGATCTAGCATCTCGGCTACTCCCAACACACTTCTCTCCAGTAGTGCACATCAAAGTGAAAAGACAAACACAATAGTATTTGCTGCTGGACTTTTGCAACATTTTCCATTTTCTATCCAGCCATATGTGATTTGCCCACACTGCAAGGATAACGATACAAATTCCATATAGGCTTTCCTTTGTAGTTTTTTTTTTTTTTTTTTGCAAAGTGCCAAGTGTACAACCACAGGGTTTTTAACCAGACCTTCTCAGAATAAAGCTTTTAAGTTCAATGGAATTTTGAATAGGACAGAGCTTTGCCTCTGTAGGGCTTGAGAGGATACCCTTTAACTGTCAGTGTGTGTTTTGTTACTGGTGCTGATGATCAATTCCCTCTGGGGCTTATTTAGAATGTGAAGTAACACCACAGAGCACACTCTCATCTGTGATTACCCAAGCCCGAGACATACCTATATACAGTGTAAATGTCTATATCCATATCCATATATATATATATATATACACACACACACACACACATACACACACACATATATGTAGTGGTATGAAAAAGTTTAGTCACCCCTCTAAGGCTCCATTATAACTGAGTGTCTCCACAGACAATGATCACTCTGAATGCAGTCATCTTCTAATAAAAGCTGAGAACTGGGGTGTTGTCTAGAAAAAGAGTTTTAGTGCAGAAATATTAATTAGTAATAACATTAAATCAGAGGTGACAAATTGGATGCAAAAATTCACCTAAGTGGAGATGCTTTGTAAAGAGGAATGGTCCAAAATACCCCCATTCAGAATCCAGACACTCATTAGAGGCCACAGGAAGTGCCCAGCGGCTGTTAGCTTTGCAAAAGGAGACTCTGCTAAATATTGATGTAATTTTTCTGTTAAGGTTAAGGTTAAGGTGCCCAGATTTATGCACCTGCCCAGATTTATGCACCTGCTTAATTTTGTTTCTATTCATATTGCACATTTTCTGTTGATCCATATTTCACTAATATCACTGTGTCCATCAATTTTTGATATATCAAAATGAAATTGATGACCCAAACACCTAATGGTTCATAAATGAAAATAATGGAAATTGTCAGGGGTGTCCTTACATTTTTAAAAAATTAATGAAAAGAAAAAATAATAAATTATATTACATTATTATGAGCCAGAGGGCATGAGGCTTATTGCCACAAGCAACTGTCAGAGATGTTAATATGGTACTTAAATACAATCAATATACCCACTCTGGTTATTAAAGACACTATGTGAGTAATAAATGACAAATGTCATGATGTGATAATATATTGTGTCTTTAGGGTTAATTTTAAATGGTAAATGGATTGCACTTATATAGCACTTCCCAACACATTTATAATGCCCAAAGCGCTTTACATTGGCCTCACACACACACACACACACACACACACACACACACACACACACACACACACACACA
>JAPTHA010000027.1:5331788-5345890 GCA_029814585.1 Gymnapogon annona
CACTGCAGACACTCTTGGCTTTGGATTCATTTCAGCAACTGTGCACTTTTCTATTTTCCATATTTATTTGGGTTATCTATGACATTTCATTGCCAGATTCATTGTGTGTGTCTGTGTAATGACAATAATGGAAGTCTAAGTCTAAGTCTACAAGACATGGTACAAAAATACAATACAGACAATCAAGCACAAGGCCAAGAACATGCCATGGGACAAAATACAGTAGAAAAAAAATATCAGCGACAGTAAAATAAAATGAATGCAGACAACAATAAGGACAAAAACACATAATGTATACACAAAGACAAAGACAGAGGGAGCTTAGTCATTGAAGGCACGATGGTAAATGAGCCAGAGGAAAAATGATTTAGATTTCGCTACTTGAGTATTTCTGCAGAACGGACACGACCGGAGAATTTACTTACATACACCACAGCCAGGGGTCCACTGTAGGGCGGCACTTTAATGCCAAAGATGTACTTGAGCACAGAGATGAGGATTTGTAAGCCCGCAGCAGTCATGAACCCTCTGACAAAGGACTCTGACAGATAGATGGCAACAAATCCAAACTGCATGAACCCGAGGCCGACCTGTACAAATAAACACGGGGCGGGTTATATCTCTGTGTGTGTGTGTGTGTGTGTGTGTGTGTGTGTGTGTGTGTGTGTGTGTGTGTGTGTGTGTGTGTGTGTGTGTGCTTAAATAGTTATACTTCAAAGACCCATATTTGGTTTTGTACCTGTATGATTGCAGTGAGGCAGGCCAGAGTTCCAGATATGCCCAAACGCACCTCGTTCATCTTATCCGTGTCTACTATTGAGGTATTAAGAGTCGCATTGAAATGACTGAAGTCTGATTCTGGGGCCAGTCTGAGACACACAATTCCCACCATAATGCTGAGGACAGCAAAAGTACCTGGAAATACATAGAAGTAATGCGCTGCATCTATTCTCTTTGCCACACTGCACACCGAGCAGAGTCGGGCCGAGTGCGGCTGATCTGCACTATGCAGCGCTGGCAACTTATCACTGTCATCACACAAAATTGCTGCAGATAAATCTTGCTGATTTACCTGGTACCATCTGGTGAGCAGTGCCCATGAAGAAATAAGGGATGAGGGGGAAGAAAGACGAATAGAGACCATTGACAGGAGGGAGATTTGCCAGCAGGGCAAAAGCCATGCCTGGAGAAACAAAAAAAAAAAAAAATCCAGTTAGTAGTGACATGAATCATAGCTTGTAGGAAAAAATACTGCTAAAAACATTGTATCTGACTGGTATATCCCAGAATAAGTATGATACAAGAATTGTCAGTGACTGGGCATGGAGGACGGAGGATTGAACGGCTAACCTTGCGGGACCTGAATGGTGCCGGCACTGACCCCGCTGATGACATCACAGAGCAGGTTTTCTTTCACTTTGTACTTCGGGAGCCAGCTCAGAACAGGCAGATGTCTAAATAACAAACCCTTCAGTCTCGGCACAGAGCATCTGATGGGAAATACACGAGAGGAAGTGTTTGAAAAGTGCCGGTTTTGTGGTTTGAAAAAGCCCAAATCACACACGTCCGAAGTTTGCATCAAGGTACAGAATCAGGGCCCTGCGGCATTTCATCACTGCACAAAGCCTTGTCGGGGTTGCCGTGTGTGTGATGGGAAGACGTTGCAGCTGGAGTTTGGTACCAATGATTTACCTGAAGAGCTTCTTCACTTTCTCTCCAACAGGGAACTGACGACTCTTCTTGTCAAATTCTCTGTCAAAGTCGGGGAGGTTGTACGCAGGTCTGTCAATCACATAACGCGGGCGATCCTGATGCATGGTTAAGGCCTTGGAAAGTACAAGGAGTGCATGAGAAAGTATACAAGTACTAACATCACACTGCGAAACGAATCTGATATGAGGCCCGGGGGCCAAATGTGGCCCACCAAAGGTTCCATTCCGGTGCCATGGGATAAATTTGTGAAATGCAAAAATTACACCTAAAATATTTGCAAAAATTATAGTTTAGGTTCCACGTACAGACTGGGAAAAGTATTATCATAGTAACATATAAATTCAAATTAATTTTTTTCCCTGTGCAAATGTAAATATTTTTATGTAATTTTCCTGTGTTTACACTAAAACAAAGTATCATTTCACACAAAAGAATCATAAATAATCTGAACAAATAATAATGTCCGGTTGAGAAGTAAGTGTGATTTTATCAATATTCTACCTGTTACTAAATGTTTAGTGTATTTGTAGATCCACTGCGATCTGTAAGTTGTACTGTACATGTATAAACGATAAACTGAGGTATAATATTGTAAAAATTGTCCTTGGTTTTCTTACGTTTTGAGGTTGCTAATGTTATTCACATTAATTTAAAGGACAGTTTGTTGACGTATTTTGCATTGTATTGTATTTATTTTATTTATTTATTTATTTTATTTTATTTTATTTTTTGTATTTTAGTTTTTGTGTATTTATTGTATTTTTTTTGGTATTGTACAGTGTGTATTGTATTTTGTAGATGTATTTTCATCATTTAAGCAAGCTTTGGAGTTGACATTATTGACATGTAATACTGTTTTTATTGTACAGGCTCCGCCCACTTCACAGCAGATTTGGCTGAATTTGGCTCCAGAACTAAGATGAGTTTGACACCCTTGGTTTAAATAAAGGTCATACGTTCAAAAAACTTCACCAGATGATTAGACCGTCATCTCCAAAAAATGTGTAAAGTACTGTGCAGTGAAACATCATAAACAAGGTTTTTGCCCGGAGGTGACGGCAACGTTTGTGTGCGTGCCTGGGATTGGCTCCAGCTCCCCTGACACTGAACCAGAAATAGGCCCTTTAAGAAAACAAACGAATGACAAACAAACATAGATGCACGTCTACTTCATTCACTCTCAGGGAGTCAGCATCAATGTGTCTTATTCTACAAGACCAAGATGTACATTTGACCAAAGGGGCAGTATTTCACTCTGAGACACAATACAAACAAACATATGCAGAGCCAGTCTCCATTTCCAGTCTCCTGAAAAACCATCTATGTCGTCCTGCTCTAACTGACAAGAAAATATCACCCCGTAGATAATGTTTGACTATAATGACTATTTTATCTATCCACAATGGAAGACACCGAAGGCTATTCTTTAATTAACTACGATACTTTTGTCTGTGTGAAGCGCAAAGATTTTTACAAGTCTCATCCTGCTTTGAGGAAACATCCCATGACAGCTTCCTATGTTCCAGCTCAAATAAAGGGTACAGTGTTGTGACATCCCAGGCAAATTAACCATTGGATGACTGGTGGCGGCAACATGGGTATTGGCTGACATTTTCCAGAGGAAAAAAAAAAATCTTTTTGTCAACTATTAAGTAAGCGTGTGAAATAAAGATCCTCAAATGCCCAAAGGACATGATGTGGTAGTGTGTTTTTAATATGTCAGTATAGAACCTCTATTATGATGAAAAAAAAAAATATCACAGCAACTACACGCACTCATGTTCGAGTCCTGAATCTATTCCGGGTCCTAGTTGATAAAACTTTTTTTCTGTTTGTCATCCATAAAGCATAAGAATAATAATTATTATAATAATAATAGCAATGCTTAGAATACATTTCATTTAAAAAGCAAGTCACTCAATCACACTTTACAAACATTCAGGAGTATCCACTGATCACATCCCATCATAACCACATCACCCCAGATTACAATACATGCCCTGATTCAACAGCAGCTTTCCACACATACATCCATGAAGCCACTTCTGAAACATGGTTCTCCTGCTGTGCTGCACCATCAACAGCCTTTGAGACTCACAAACAGGAAAAACAATATGACTAGTGTCTGCAGGACCGGACTGGATCTGACATGGATCGTCCTGGAGTAACAAAGGATTTGTTGCCTCCTAGATCAGCCTGCTTTGCCGTTCCTGTAATGTTGAAGTCTGTCCAAGTTTCTACCAAGACCCTTATGTTACTACATCTGTGTCCATCTGCAGAGGCTGATGTGAAAATGTTTCTATGAATATTTTACCAACATCAAGTGAATAACAGCAGCCGCACTCATTGCCAATGTCCTCCACAATTTTAGTCTGTATCCGGTGAAGCGTTTTAACATTTAACGTTTTTACTTTTAAGAGCTAAATCTATTTAACAATGACATGAAATGAGATGTATCATTTATGAAAGGAGTTTAAAAAAAAAAAAAAGGCACGTGCTGCATTTAAGTCTGCACTGGCTGGGAATATAGTAGATGTTATTTTCATCAGTTACAATGAAAAACGTAAATATAAAACACCTTTCATTTTTTTTCTGACATTACTATTGAAAACGTAAAAAAATGATACCTTCAAAGTCATGAATATCTGTCAACCGACACGACTATCTCCAGGCCAGCATTAGTAGATTAGAGCTATCTGGTGTCAACACAAAACTTGAAAACACAGCACTATACCTTACAGTTGATGTACAGCGTCTGAAGGCATTTGGCTCAGATGTGTGTGCTTCTCACCCGTTTCTGAGTCAGTCGCGTTAATTATTTGTCAGGTTCTGCTAAGGACCCGCTTCACTGTTTGGGTGGAGCTTAATATGCAACATCTGGGCACCAAAAGTCATCACAAAGGTGAATTGAGAGGAATCAAAACCTGGAATTGTGGGAAAACGAGTGGCACGAATGATCACAGACCAGAATAGCACAATGTGATTTTGAAATTACACAATAAATGCATGTTTAATAGTTTCAGAGTCTATGTAAGCATTCTCACATTCAACCACTCATCAAGTAAAACAATTTACATTTTATGGTAAAAGTACTCATAGATTACAACTCAAAATAAAAATCACAAAATAGGGTAGTGACATATACAAATAATACTAAATGAAAAACAAGACAATCAAATAGTGTACTTGGACAATGTGTGGGATAAAATGACGAATGTGAGATATGTGACTTTCCACTGTAACAAGATCTGTGTGCAAAACAATGGCATAAATATCAAACACTAAAGTGCAATATTTCCATTAAATCCTTCTCCATCTTCTCATGAGGAATGTTGTTTCTTTAAATAGCATGTCTCCCCCTGGTGGTAAAAATATGAGACGCACATTTTATACTGGGCTGCCTTTTCATCAGCTTTGACAACCAATTGGCTGTATTGGAAAGAGAAAATACGCAAGTAGAAATAAAGTACACTTCCTCTTCTGCAAAAAATAAATTACTGCTCTTTTTAAAAAAATAACTTTTAAATTAAAGTGAAACTTTCCCCAAATTAGCTATTTCAAACAGCACTTTCTTCAATTGCTTCACTGACATTGGAAGGAGACACTAAAATAGCAACTACCTTGAGATATTGGTTTTTGATCATTCACAAATGCATCCGTAAAAAAGTACATTTATATACAATCAAGCAGTTCAACTGTCTAGCTAGCAGAGTGGTTTTAGTTTTGGTTCTTTTGTTGCTTCATATGCATTTTCACTTTCATTTAAAGTCTGTTAATATTGAGATTTCCTTTTCTATATAAACTATTTCAAGATATGGTCACTCAAGAAAAATATCTAAAAACACCTGCATATCGCTTCATAAATAGAACTTAAATAATTCAAAAGAGTGACTGCGTTCAGAAATATGACATGTAAATCATTAAAAGTAGGAGGACAGGTTTCATGAAAAATAACAGAGCTTGTTGAGCAAGTGCATCTCCATGTGGTAAAAGTCAGATGACTTCTTGAATCTGGCCATATCTGCTTTTCCTCTTTGTTACAAAAGCTCTTTGACCAGCTGTGGCCGGCAGCCTAAACTCCTCGAAGTCCATTCCAGTCTGTAAAGTCAGCACTGACTAGAAATCACTGAGGATGCTGATGTCTGCAAACTCCTGGCGATATCTGTACGAGTACACGGACAAAAGGAAGGCCCACTTGAGAGTCAGGAAGCTCCACACACAGGAGAGGTACAGGCTCCTTGGGTCAGTCAGAGCTGTGGAAGCGAAAAGGAGCGTGATTAATACTGACGTTATGAGAATATTTTTTATTAGTTTTATCCTGTCCTCTCATAGTTGAACAATATCTACGTCTTTAATAAATCTGTACTCATCAAGTCACTGTTTTTCAAGAATGTTCTGAGAGATCTAAGTTGAGATGATACATGCTGCAATTTGTCATATATCGTGCATTATAAAATACACAGGGCTTCTATAAAAATATCTCCATTTAGTAAATAAACCTGACTGGATTGAATTGACAGGAATGAATGAATGAATGAATGAATGGACAACAGCAGAGGGAAAATTACATTGCTTCTGTGTGATGGCCAGAGTTAGAAAGGAGATGAAAGCAGCCACAGCCACAACTGAGAAGACCACTCCCATAATGATGAAGAATCTCAGGCCTTTGAGCCAGGTGCGCCAGTAGTCCTGCAGGTACATGACGTGTGTGACAAGGGCCCAGAGTGCCAAGACACCTGAGAAAAGAAACAAACACGCACTTTGGTGGAACGGAAGCAAAAAGTGGAGACTTAAAAAAAAAAAACAAGTTAAGAATTACATCAGTCCAACACACAGGAAAGAACATAATGTAATACTTGTGACATTCATCATAGTACAACGGATGTCATGTGACTACAGAGAAGAGGATCAACTCACAAATCTAGATGGTCACATGCACCAGTGTGGCTTTTAGCAGACTTTTTTTTAAAGAAGCTGACATACACTTTGGCTTTAACAAATACTGACTGATGTCATCTAACCATTTCACCGCAACACAAAAATACTCCATAGAAGAAGACAGAGTGACGTCACTGGATGAATAAAGGGGCAATAACACAAAAACCTGAGCCAGAAAGAGGCTGAAATACTTTGAATTTCTTATAATCACTAGTCTGGTTGGTTCAACTGTAGGCCCCCATATAGATTGTTAAAGGGAACGTGGAATAAAAAAAAACATTTGACGAATATTTCTCTATTTAGATAAGATACCTGACAGGCCTCCCATAGCCGCCGTCCATGGCTGCTGATACGCGATGTTCCAAACCAAAAACGCCGACAATCCAACCAGGGCACCAAACGTAGCATAGCCTATGCTAACATAGATCCTATTGAATCCCATTGTTAAACAGGTTACGCTTGAGTACTGCTAATCAAACGTGCGGAACAGGTGTAAATGTTAGAGGCGTATTTTAAATAAAACGGGCCGGTGTTAAGCTACATCTACAGCTTATCGCCACATTATTATGTAACACCTTTGGATATTTAAAAGCACGCGAAACTCCCTTTGACCGACTCGGGCTACCGCAACTAGCTTTCGCCTTAAAATAAGCCGTAGTTTATGAGTCTTTTACGACGCTCAACCGGCGATGACAGTGTTTAGAATCTAGAGAAGCGACAAACTGCCAGGCAGTGTTTATGTCCGCGGTGTTTATCTGGCTCACACGACAAAGAGTTTATATGGTGACCCGGAAGTAATCTATCCCGACAACGATGAAAAACTGTAGGAATTATTAAACGTAACATATATTTTTATTTAAAACACCCATTTTTAGTGAGGGAATAGCTGAAACAGTTAGCTATCAATATTAGGGGTGAAAAATCTATATATTTTTTAAAACTACAAATTCCTTTACAGTTATCTATCTTTGTTCTTAACTATCTTTGTACAGAAAAAAGCCCAAGTTCACAGACTTACTGCCCCTAGTGGACATAAGAGGAATGGTAACAGAAAACTCTTGAGTAGGTTCAGTTTATAACTGTTACCAAAACAAATAAACTTCACTAAATTTGTATTGGGTGAGTGACAGTGGGCTTTAAGTAAAACCATAAACCTAATAAAAGTGGGGAAACTTTATGAAGTTCATGTCACCAATAAAGAAAAATTAAATCAAACATTGCTATTCGTATTTTAGACTTAGACTTAGACTTAGACTTAGACTTCCTTTATTGTCATTACACAGACACACACAATGAATCTGGTAACGAAATGATTTCCAAGATAGTGTCCTGCATCACAATCAGAATAATGGATAAATGGTGACACAACAAGTTAGTTGAATTTGTTTACTGTACACAGTGTTGCAGCTCAAAACACCAACAGCCAAGCCAGACAATACGTAAGGACAAAACCAGCACATCAAAGCAAAGCGTGATATTCTGAGAATGAATGAGACAATGGGTTTTTCTCAAAAGGAAAGTGTGTATCAGAGCTATCAGATCTACTTCAAAACAGTCTGCACGCTACAGTACATTCAGGTTCTTTTCTAGCGGGTGATTTATACATTTATTGTATAAATGTGCATGACCCAAATATTATGTAAAATAAACTAAATATATATATATATTAAGATTCAGTAAAATCAATCTCTGTCAGATGTCAAAACAACAAACACACACATAAATGTATCACTATGGTCATATGTCAAGTTTTTCAATACAAAATGTCATTCTCAGAAACCAATAATTCTTAAATATTAAGGTTGTATAATTTGCAAACAAAGGAGTTATTCAGATGAAATCATGACTGTAAATCATTTTTCCCACAGAAAACATTTAACAGTGATGGCATTGTTTATTCTGAGCAGTGATTCACAGTATGACCTAAAACTGAAATGTTGAAGAGGTGAAACCACAGTCATCTCTGCTAGATGCTGTGTATGTAAACTACAGGAAAATATTTATTCCTATTTGTGAAAGGAATCAGACATGGTTTTGGAGCATCGGAGTGTGCTGTTGTCTTCACATACTTCTGTGCGGCTCAGCGCTGTTTGACCAGTGCCTCTGGGCAATCTCTACACAACCAATTGGAGAGATACAGGAAGCTGAGTCCAATGACACCCCCCCCCATAACTCAGATAAACTTCACTGACTGAGAAATTATCCTCAGACATGTGAAAGCTACAAACGCTGAAAAAGAAATGGAGACGGCAACCGAGCAGGGAAGATACTGGACTGAAAACTCTTCCTCTGGTGAGTTACCTGTAATAAATCAGAATAACTAAAATAACTGATTTTTGTTGAAATAGTTTAAAACTGAGGATAAAATATGAGTTTTTCTTTATATAACAGAGACATTTGTAAGATAGTCTGACTTATTATAATTGCATGGCTGACAAAAAGTGATCCTTTTCTGTATTTGTTGTTGTTGTTTATTGTCTATATTAAATAAATTTGACCAAATAAATATACTATCTCAATAACACTTAATATTGTATCTCCAAATATTGCTTTGGATTTATATGTTACTCTGCAGTGTTAGAGCTTGTTCCATTTGTTTGGTGTCACCATATGGCTGCACTGTAGTGCTTTAAATCAGAGAACAATGCTGAGATATTTAAAGCGCTGTGAGGCTTTAAAACCATCATTGTCTGCCGTATTGTCTTCATTATGAGTGAGTGTCTCCTTCAATGATTCAATACCCGTGTGACCGCGGGGTCAGACAAATAAAACATGTGTCCTTCCCTGTCACTTCTAGATGGCCGAGAGCGAGGAAGGAAAAGGTGTGTGTGGGGGCGTCTGTTTGTGTGTGTGTGTGTGTGTGTGTGTGTGTGTGTGTGTGTGTGTGTGTGTGTGTGTGTACCACCAGACAGGCATAACAAAGTTGGCAAAGTAGACATTCCATGGGCGTAGAACATGTCGCAGGAAACCCCACTCCCATTCCCGAAGGATCTGAATAGAAACACACACTGACGAGAACAGAAAAAAAAGGAAAGAAAGTCGCACACAAACACATACAAACAACACACTGAACAATGTTACATTTTTATTAGGGTAATAATTTTTTAACTTGCAATAAGTGCCTTTGAACCGCATGATTGCAAACAAACAAACTCTTAGTGATCCTTTTTTTTCCCCTTATTATAGAGTATTTTTGGAGCTTCTCTTATTCTCAGTTCTAGTCACGGGATTGTCATGAACACATTTGTGTGTAAATTTAGTTGAGAATATTGTGATGTTAACTTTTCCACACGCGCAGAGTGTAGGGCACGTGTCTCTTCAACAGAGGGCAGCATTTATTTACAATGTGCCAGTCAACCATGTGACAACAGATGATGTAACCCGGGTCAAAGTGTCAGGAATCTACCTTAAACTTCATTGATGAAACTTCTTTGATGATTATCTTATCCTTACACTATGTTCTCTCTCTCTGTTACATAAAATACCCTCAAAACCGTCTCAATTTTTTCAATTTTTTTAATACACTTCCTATCACAATGCTGTGGTAACAGTATAGGCCGAAATGGCCTATTAGAAGTATTATATTCAGCTCAAATTCCATTGAAGCAGTCGTGCACAGAAGACAGTCACTTTGTCAGATAACATCGCAGAAACTCTAACACTGTGCTCCTCTTTATCACATAGATGATCGTGCTTATGTTCCCTCCGGAGGTCATAAGAAGGAAAACAAGATTCCTTCATTGTAAAAGTTCTTAATATGGCGTTGTGAGACATTCCAAAAAGACACACACACACACTCGCACAACAACATAACTAGAGCGACAGAATAGTGGAGATGAACACGGTCTGCTTTGTTTTGCTTTCTTTATTATTGGCTTTGTATGCAGCTGTCATCGGACTATCCTCATGTTTTCGCGTCTAAATTTGGTAAGAGTTAAGCTGCTATTTTTCACTGAGAAATTGTGCTACACGATGTAAAGAAAAGCGGAGAGGGGAAAAAAAAAGGGGGGGAGCAAGACATGTTCCTTTGTGTGTCTTTTGGGGGAAGCCAAAGCAAATTGACTTGGGCATTAAAGTACAGAAAGAACGGGCCTTTTTGCTTTGAACAATAGCTGGGATTTAAACAAGTCTTATGTAACAGGTCCAGTGTGGGAGGCAGAGCTGACCGTGATCCAGTTAAAGCTGGAGGTGAATGGGACACCAGAGCATTTGACTTGTACTCGTCTCAGACTCCCACTCAGGCCTATTTGTCTCTGCATGGATTTGACTAATTGCAGAGAAGTGAACCTGCATATAAAGACACATTCCCATGTTTCTCCCCACAGCTGCTAAAGTAACTAATTGTGGTCTTGTTTCTTCATGCTCCATATAGATACGGTTCATGACAGTACCCCCATGGAGAACATGGTCAAATCCATCTGTTATCCGCCTAGACGTTGCACACCAGAGAATGGGGAAGTAAGTATATCTGCTTTTTCAATGCTGAATATTTACAACAAAAATGTACAATAAAGCACCAGAGGTTTTTTTTAAAAAAATATTTTATTTTAGATTTTTCATTAGACAGTATTACAATTATATTTATATACTACAACATTCACAATCCACAATGACAAGATCAGAGACAGCAGACAAAACGCACACACACACACACACACACACACACACACACAATCCACAAAGAGTACAAAAAAAACAAAGCAGGTACAATGACAATAAAGAAACATAAATAAATGAAACGCATGAGTCACAGAGAAGCACCTGAGTTTGATGAATGGGGCTGGAAACATCGGAAATCCACCTTTTAACAAGCACTGTACGAGACAGACATTAGGTGCTGTTCTCTATTACTTTCTGCCCTTGAAACAGTTTATCTGTGCGTCCATGTGCCTCCAGACCTGTTGAGCCAGACAGCTGGACACTCTGATAAGTGTGTATACAGAGTTGTGCAGTTTGGGCTGAACAAACTAGACCACACAGTAACTGCAAGGAACACTATGCTTCCTTCCACTTACCCTTGACTTGAGTCTCATAATCTCAGGTGCAAAGATAGCAGGTGATTCATAAAAATGCGTTTGGAGCATGAACATGTGTCTCTGTTAATATCATCATTGCATAAGTCGATTCCGGATGAAAACATAATAATAAAATAAGGTGTGTTGAAAATAAAAGTCTGAATAGAATAGTTATTGTATTTATTTTTGTCCTCTTTTGACCCATTTACGTTACCGTACATCGGTGAAAAATCTGGATTTGGAGTGTAATTCAAAACGGAATATTCTAAATTCGGTTTTAAGAAGTTTTAAAATGAATTTCTCATGAAAAAATCCAAATAAAATATACATATGAAAAGCGTACACCTGCCAACCCACAGGAAGCACATCAGAGTGAAGTACAATAAATCAAACGCCATTAATTAGGTGTTAAAAATGCCAGAGGGAGGCCGTCTCTCCGGTGACTCCGTGCGTACCGTCGCCAAAAACGCGCATTTACGCACCTCCGCAACCAAAGTGCGCCTGTGCCACGACGGATGGCTGCGCATTTCCCGACTCGTCCTTAACGAGGCGGACACGAGGCGGATAAGTTGAAGCAGCAACCGGCTCGTGTTTCGGATCAAGGATCCCTGATGCCGTCTGGATTCGGTGCGTAAAATGGGGAGGTCTGGACTAACGCCGTCGCCGCGCGGGGTCGCCGGGGTAATGGCCGGCTGAGGTGGTTTTAGTTCATCTACTTCATCGTCAAATGATGTGTGGAGGTGCCGAGTCCGTGCGCAGACCCTCTCATCTCCTGGAAAGTTGATCTGGGTTGTTTTGATCGGAGACGAGATGCATCTGTTTCGGAGTCACCATTACCAAGTGTTCCCGGACCGCTACTCTGGGCAGACGCCGAGCATTAGAGGCATCAGCTGGGTATGAAGCTCCAACAAACACACTCTTAGAGAAAACTTAGGATAATGAAGAATAGAATAACGAGGAATGACAAGAACAGTATCACCACAGTGCTCTTTCTTATACTCCCATTTGTTTTTTTATCATCATATAACCCATAACCCATCATATGGCTTTGAAAATCCTTTATTTCTAAATATGAAAATCAATGACTCAGTTTTTATTATAAAAAAACATAATCAATCCTGTCACTATAATAAAACATGAATGAGGAATGTCAAGAATAGTATCTTCACAGTGTCCTTTGTTATAGTGCCTTTACTTAGTCGTTTTAATCAACAAATAACCCATAAATCATCAATATATGGCTTTGAAATATTAAAAAATAAAATTTGTAAATATAAAAATACCTGACTAAATTTTTGTGATAAAAAAAGATCAATCTGTCAGTAGAATAATAATACATGAATGAGGACTGTCAAGAATAGTATCACCACAGGGCCCTTCTGTTGTGTTGCTCTTATTGTACACATTTTTAATCCAAATATAGCCAATGGCTGGTCAATATATGTCTTTTAATATCTTTAATGTCTAAATGAGAAAATCACAGGCTTCGTCATTCTGAATAAAGATCAGTTTTCCAATAACTTTAAGGCTGGTGCTAGTTTCCCAAACGCCTGTTTTAAAAATAATTAGCTGTAACAACTTCTCCTTATTATAATGCACAGTGAATGTCTAACACATTGTGACTAAAAGCACTAAAAGCTACTCCATCTGTTAAAGTGACAACACTTGCCAGCGTTTAAGAAATGTGCAATGTTACTCTGAAACTCCTTGTGTGTGCTTTTTTTTTAATTATTATTTTTTATTACAAATGGCTTGAGTAGCAGGGAAGGTGCTGAGGTGATAAAAGCTCTTAATGTGACATCAAGGGGGATAACGCAGCAGGCATAACACTTCCTCCACTATGGCATAGTCTAATTCCGCAAAACAGACGTTTGTGAGTATTTCAAGAATTGCCTCCGTTAGACTTTGGCATAGTTTTCTATTGTTTTAGCAGCCTGGGGTGTGGAGACACAGGAAGGGTAACAAAGCACAAAGTTTTCTTTTTTTTTTTTTTTTAATGAAACTGGGGTTATAAATAGCGTATTGTTTATTGTTCACCTTCACCACAACAGCCGCGCTCAGTTTACAGAACAGATCGGAGAAGAATACACAAAGGACAGGATTTTTGTTTCCAGGTCACAGGAAGACAGAGCACGGGCGAATGGTGCATAACTTCTAAATTTACTTGACTTTTAAGCATCGCCGGGCCTCAGACATGATGTAAATCTCCACTGGCTGCATCCTGACCCTCCTAAAGTTACCTAACAAATACTAAACCTCGCCATAAATAAGATCCGGAGTGAAATATTGGAAATATGACGTCCTGATCTATAGCAGGTTCCACACTCAATATGCTTCTACATTACTTCATTCATTCATTCATCTTCACTCCACATATTTTTTGGAAATATCACAAGAGCGCTTTAACTCGTCACACTGAAGCATGGGGTAAGGGGT